>MDKH01239803.1:0-12617 GCA_005239495.1 Nicotiana undulata | reverse complement strand
CAGGTATTTTTCTATGTCCGTTCGAGGACGAACGTTTGTTTTAGAGGTGGAGATTGTGACGACACAAAAGGTCATCCTAAGTAAATTCAGCTAAATCTGTGTTTCGAGGCTTCAAAAGCCTCTGTTAATCTCACCTCGATATGCGTGCGAAGCCCGGGCGTGTAGCCTAGAAGCTTCTATGTGAAAATTTGATGAAAATGGAATTTGTGTATCAATTAAATGAATAAAGTTGACTTTGGTCAACATTTTTAGTAAATGGACCCGGACCCGTGATTTGACGGTCCCGAAGGGTCCGTAGGAAAATATGGGACTTGGGCGTATGCCCGGAATCGAATTCCGAGGTCCCAACCCCGAGAAATGAATTTTTAAAGAAAATTGTTTTCTGAAAATAACGAAGGTTTTTGAAAATGAACTTTGATGTGAAAACCGTGTTACCGGGGGCCGTATTATGGTTCCGGAGCCCGGAAAAAGTTTAACATAGGTTATGTGACCTATCTGTGAAATTTGGTATAAAACGGACTTGAAATGACGTGTTTCGGATCAAAATCGGAATAATTAAGCTTCGTGAAGTTTTTAAAAAATTCTAAGAGTTTTGAGGTTTAATTCGATGATTTTGATGATATCTTGGTGATTTAAATGCTTGAATAAGTCCGTAGGATGTTTGGGGAGTCGTGTGTGTTTTTGGTTTTGAGACCCGAGGGCTCGGGTGAGTTTTGGGTAGCCAACGGGGTGAGTTAAAGTGTAAAAATCTGGTTTTTCTTCAAGTTGCTGGTGTTTAGGTATTTACTCTATGCGAACGCACCCAGGGGGATGCGAACGCATAGAGTAAAGTTGGGTCTGGGGGGATCTGGGCAATTTGTTCTATGCGAACGCACCCACTGAGGCGCGAACTCGGAGGGTAATGGGGTATAAGCTATGCGAACGCACCACAACAGGTGCGAACGCGGAGTGTAAGTGAGGCGGGGCAGTGCGAACGCAGGCAGGGGGGTGCGTCTGCACTGAGTAATTGGGGACCTGGGGGCTGGGGGGTGATAGACCTGTGCAAACACGGCCCTTGGCTCGCAAACGCATGGGTCAGTCAGGTCAACCCAATGCGAACACGGTCAAGGGGCCGCGAACGCATAGAGTAATTCTTCCCGGCTATTTTTTTTTATACCCAAAAACAGACCCATTACGGGATTCTTCATATTTTCACCCTCTCATTCTTCTCCACAGCCCCTTAGCCATTCTTGAAGAGCTCCATCACTACATCCTCAGAGGTAATCAATCCTAACTCCATTCTCCTTCCATTTTCGTTCCTAACCCCTAGAATCTAGGCCTAAATTCCTAAAATCAAGTAGGAAATTAGGGGTTTTGGGTAGAGTTAGATTTTTGGGAATTTTAGGTAATTCAACCCCAATTTAGGATCGAATTTCAAAACAAATTATATATTCTAACTCGTGGGGGGTATGAGTGATCGGATTTTGGTCCGAGTCTCGTGTTTGGACCAAGCGGGCCCGGGGTCGAATTTTGGTATTTTTGGAAGAATGATAGGAATTGTGTATTTAGGCTATGCGATTGTGTTATTGAGTCATTATTGATATACTTAAGTTAATTATGCCTAGATATTGTTGTTCCGGAGTTGAATTCAAAAGGAAAGGCGGTGTTAGAGGGTTGATTGATATACTTTGGACCCGAGGTAAGTGTCTTGCCTAACTTTGGTGAGGGAATAAGTATTATTTGCTATGTGCTAAGTGAATATCATGTTCATTGCATGGGTGAGGTGACGGGTACCTATGCAATGTGTGTCAAGCATGCCCGTGAGTCAATTTTGATAGAAATTCTAGTATTTCTTCCATGTTTATCATATCATGAGATTGTCTCTACTTGGTAATTTACTCTGGTTGACAGTATTGGTTGTTGAGCTTAAGAAGTGTTGATACGATTGAGAATCCAAGTGTAAAGTATACAATTGAGGTGATTGGTTATAGCTGAGACCTTTGCCGGGCATTTATTGTGATATTGATTGATGCTTTCCCCTTGCCGGGTGAATTGAACTGTATATTTCCACTATGTTGTACTTCTTGCCATTATATATGTCATTGTTTGGTGAAGAAGAGTGTAAATCACGAAGGGTGATGTCGTGCCATGATATTTGATTACATTGCATAGTGAGGAAGAGTGTAAAGCACGAAGGGTGATGCCGTGCTATGATTCACATTGATTATAAGCACGAAGGATAATGTCGTGCCATGATTCACATTGATTATAAGCACGAAGGTTAATGTCGTGCCATAATTTATATTGCCTTACATTATACATCGCATTGTGAGGAAGAAAGTAAAAGCACGAAGGGTGATGCCGTGCCATTATTTACATTTCTGATATTTATACTTGTTTCGCTAGCTATCGTGTTAAATTTCCTCCCTTGTCCACCTCTATATGTCTATTTAACTGCTTCATTTCATTTGTTCTCCTTTTACTGCTCTCGTATCCCTTACTTGTCTGCTTATCTCTTGCCTTGTATTATCCCTGTTACATGCTGTAGAATATGACATGTTATCGTTATTGTCAAGTCTAGCCTCGTCACTACTTCGGCCGACGTTAGGCTCGGCACTTACTCAGTACATGGGGTCGGTTGTACTGATGCTACACCGCACTTCTTAATGTTGTGTAGACCCCACATCCGGACCCAGTGGACCGCATTGAGGGAGTCACCTTCAGTCCACCCAGAGCTTCAAGGTATACTCGCTGGCGTTCGTGGGCCTTGGTGTCTCTCCTGCCTTTGGATTCCTTATTGTCTTATGTTTTTCCCAGTTTCAAGACAATGATGTATTTTCTTTTCAGACTATGTATTTAGCACTCTGTTTAGACAGTTCGTGAGTTGTGACACCCCAGTTTTGGGCTTATGCGACGTTATGTATTTTACCATTTCACTGTGCATTTTCGAATTTCTGTTACATTTCAGCTGTTAATTTCTGAAGTATTTTGTTATTTCTGTTAAGATTTTAAAGGTATTTTCTTTGCTAGTGCCGAATTGGGTTATAAAAGTTAGATTATTTGTGCACGTTGGCTTGTCTAGCGGGTTCAACGTTAGACGCAGTCACGTCCTGAAGGGTGGGATTTCGGGTCGTGACATGTCCCCTTGTGCGTAAATAAATAATCACTCGGCACGGAATGTCCCCTCGTGCATAACCTCACAATCACTCGGCACGGAATGTCCCCTCGTGCATAAATAAATAATCACTCGGCACGGAATGTCCCCTCATGCATAACCTCACAATCACTCCGCACGGAATGTCCCCTCGTGCATAACATATATGACAATAACAATAGACAAGAAATTCAACAATAAGAAACCTTAAATGCACGAAAATGTTTAGCAAGAATTCTACCATTCCGACAAGGAACACAGCTATAACCAATCTCACTCAGAAGTACAATTTGAACAAATAATCCTCAACCGAACGAATAATCAACAATATTCTACATCATGAATTACCCTCAAGGCATAGCTTCCAGAATGAAAATTACTTCATAACACAGAGAATATCAATGAAAACTATAGGAATCATCAAGTTCGACTCACGGGCATGCTTGAACACAACATATAGGTACTCGTCACCTCACCTATACGTTAGACATGGAATTATCACATAGCAATTAAAACTCGATACCTAATCCCTCAAGCTAAGGTTAGACCAAACACTTACCTCAATGCCACGAACACAATCAAGACTCAACTACTGCTTTACCTCTTGATTCCACCACCAACTCGCTCGTATCTAGCCACAAGTTACTTAATTATATCAATAAATGCTAAATGAACAAATTCTAATGCATGAAAATGCGTTTTCTAAAGTCTTCCCCCAAAAGTCAAAAATCGACCCCGGACCCGCTTGGTCCAAACCCGAAATTCGGACCAAAACCTGATTACCCATTCATCCCCGAGCACGGGTATATAATTAGTTTTGGAATCCGACCCCAAATTGAGGTCTAAATTCTCAAATTTCAATATTTTTAGATTTTACCCAAAATTCCCAATTCCACCATGAAAACCCTAGATTCTAGGATGAAATCTTGTAAAAAGAAGTTAAGGAGTAAAGAAATTGAGTTAGAAATCACTTACAATTGTTTTGGAGAAGAAATAGTGTTTAGAAAATCGCCTCTTATGTTTTTAGTTTTTTGAAAAATGGAAAATAACTGAAAATCTCGTTCATATATACCCCTCCCAGGCCTCTACCGTGGACCGCGCTAGAGCGACCGCGGCCGCGAAGGCCTCATGCGGAACCTCGCTGAAACTCCCCCACCGCGGACTGCGCTAGGGAGACCGCGACCGCGAAGGTCTCACCGCGGACCGCGCTAGGGTGACCGCGGACCTCGCTGTGGGTTCAGAGGTTTGACCCCTCAGACCTGCAACAACTGTGTTCTAAGTCTAGAAACACCTCGGAACCTACCCGAGCCCTCGGGCTCAACACCAAATATACACACAACCTCAAAAACATCCTACGGACTCACTCGTGCAGTCACACCACCAAAATAACATCAAAACAACGAATTACGCCTCGAAATCATTGTAATATTTCAAAACATCTTAAACTCTCATATTTTCCATTTTTAGTCAGAATCACGTCAAACTTAGTCTGTTTCTTATCAAATTCCACAAATAACTCATAATAAATATTTTGAACCTGTTCCGGGCTCCGAAACCATAATACGGGTCCGATCACACATGTTTCAAATCAAATTTTATTTTCAAAAGCCTTTATATGTTTCAAAAAATATTTTTCTTTAAAAATTTATTTCTCGGACTTAGGACCTCGAAATCCGACTCCGGCCATACGCCCAAGTCCCATATTTTCCTACGGATCTTCCGGGACCGTCAAATCACGGGTCCAGGTCCGTTTACCAAAAGTGTTGACCAAAGTCAACTTTATTCAAACAATTATTCTAAAATCATAATTTATCAATTTTCCACATAAAGGCTTCCCGGCTACGCGTCCGGGCAGCGCACTCATATCGAGGTGAGATAAAAAGAGACTTTCATGACCTCGGGACACTGATTTAGCTAAAATTACACGGGATGACCTTTTGGGTCATCACACTGAATCAGTTGTGAGAAAATGTATACAAGTACTGAGTTCTTCATCTGAAGTTACAAGTATACCTTTGCTTGTATTTAGTTTGATATCAAACCATACCTTTACTGAATATTTGCTTGAATCAATATTTGTAACTTCACTAATTTTTTTCAGGAAAGAATTGAATGATACTTGTTTATTAAGAAGAACAAGCTTTGTATCATGATCCAAGTATTTGAAGTCAATAGTCCACCTCCCATTGAAAGTAAGTACAACGCAAATCGAACTCATCCTAGAGAAGCATGTTTAGTATCAAGTATTAGGATAAGAATTTAATTATGAAAAAAAGCTGAAGTTTGAGCAGCTGTACCAGAGAAAAAAGCTCATGAAAAAGCTAATTAATGTAGGACAAAAGTTAAGCACAAACTATATTTAACTTCAGTATGCAGGAGAAAATTACATAGCGCATGAGAAAAACTTCAGCACATTAAATGCTGAAGTATTAGCAAATAAACTAAAAAACTTCACCATATTGTGCTGAAGCTTTTGGAAAAGGTCATGACAAAACTATTGTGTCCAGGAGAAAACTTCAGCATCTGAAAAGCTGAAGTATTAGCTAATAAACTAAAAAACTTAAGAATCTTGTGCTGAAATTTTTGAAAAAGGTCATGATAAAACTATTGTATCGAAGGAGAAAAACTTCAGCATGTATAATACTACTAACTAAAAAAATAATTGAAACTAGCAATTTAAAAAGTCGGAGCTATACATTGTGTTTCATGGTATGCCTTTACAAATTTCGTTCTATATATTTTTTTAACAAAATCGATTTATTAGCCGTCCCAATTGACGAGAATCTATAGTTGGCTAGTCCTAGTTGAAGAAAGAATCAAATTTGATGAATATAGGCCACGTGTTAAAGAAACTTTTAAAAACCTGACAGCTCGACCTAACCCCCCACCCCCCAAGCGCAAAGGAGGAGCGAGCTTGTAGGCCTGTAAACACCATGCACGCTTACAACGAGACAGCTTTGCATTATTAGGGGAAATAGGAATCAATCTACTATGCAGTTTTTGGATATGATGAGGCCAAGTAAATTAATAGCAACATGGTTCCACTATTTTTAACCTTCTCAACAAAATAATATACACAGCAACATGGTTCAACTACGAGGAATTAACACCTTGAGTCAAGGGAGCACCCTTTTAAGTTTATCTCTTTTCTTCTTTGTTTTCTTTTATCATGTTGTTCGAGTTAGTTTTTGCGCACCTTGACTATTCCGCCGGGTACTTACTACCCACCAATAGATACCTGATAACTCTGCCCACTAAGGCTTAAGCGGATGTGAAGAAATCCCTCTCTTTTTTGTCTCTGCTGGGACTTGAATCCTGGTCTTCAAGATTTAAACCTCACTTCATTGACCACCACACACTGTTTATTACACTGTTTCGTTATTATTAATCAAAACTCCGAAGACACGTCCTTCAAGATTACGACCTCAACGAAATATAACAAAATATTCATACCAGAGGAACAATATCGAATATTCATATCAGACGAACAATCATGAGCTAGTATCCAGAGGGATAAAACAAGTTATATCAATGTTTTTCTCGGAAGAGTCTGCTAACATATTACCTATTCGATAAGAAGATACTAATATGAAATAATCAATATACATGTCATAGTGATCAAGATATAATTGTAAAGGTACTCTATAGTTTTTACACCAAGTTTCAAGCGTGATGAAAGTATTTGAGAAAATATAATGCTACCAAAATGATCAAATTGATATTTCCTAAGATGGTAAATCTGGCAGACTAACACAATAGAAACAAACCCCTCAAAGCCCAATTATAGGCGCACAAAGAAACAAAATACAAAATAGAAAGTATTCAATGTTCCATACTGAATCAACAACAACAACGCCTTACTCCCAAATTTGTGGCTAGCTATATGTATCATCACTGACTATGTATCCCATTTAAATTCATTTCAGGCCAATATTACACAAAATAAAAATGAAAGGTGCTAAAGTTCGCTATATTTCTTCTAGCATAAGAATCTCTAATAGGGCTAAAAGATTCCTCGAAAGCATAACATGACTAAAATATGTTCCCAACTAAAAGAAAATTCCTTTCTGAATCCTGACTAACAAAGTTGCAGCTTGCTTGTAACAATTATTTCAAGACAACTGAACAAAAGTGATCCATCTTCTGACAACTTTGCTAGCTTCTCACCTTTTTCATTAAGCAATAGGGTAGTATGATCGTGCGCTCACAATTGGACTAAAGTAGTTAAGGATTGACCTCGAGGTACATTTGGTAAGATACAAGATCCTGATTTACTCTGTGTCAATCCAGAACTAGGGGTAGGCATAATACCGATCGAACCAAAAAAAATAATCGAAATGAAAATTTCGGTTTATTCGCCTTAGATTTTTCGGTTGGTTTGCGGTTTATTGTTTTAAAAAGTATGGTGTTCGATTCGGTATCGATTTTAATAATTCGATTTTCGGTTAAACCGAAGAACTGAATTCTGATACTACAATTATAGAGAAATGGAAATGTGCAAAAAAGAAAAGAGTGAAAACACAGACCTTGTTGTTGTTAATGGAGAGAAAGCCATGGCTAAAAAGAGTGAGAAGCGGATGTTTTCTCCCTCTCCTTATCTTTCTTTTTTTCCTACCGAATCTCACCCTTTTAAATACAATGGCTAAAGTATCAGTGTCGTATCATATTATATTGTATTCCGTTATACTATTGGATCAAAAGAATCCTTACCGTCTCACATGCATATACCTCTAACTTAACGGACTGAACACTTGGCACACATCCAAGGCTGTTGGTCCATTTGGTCTTAAATTAGACCCGACCCGCCCTATTATCTGATACCCGATCCATTAAATTTGACATGCCAAATACGCATTACTCTTTTCATTAAATGTTGAAAAAATAATTAAATTTGACCTTCCATTGTTGAAAAATACAAATTGCTCTTTAGACTAAATGCTGCAACAACTCTCACAACCAACGAGTCAAATAAACACAACAATTACCACCAAAATCCAACATTACAATATTAAGAACAAAGACTCAATTTTTATACTTCTTTTCAAATCATAGATTGAGTTCAAAAGTTAAACCATTAAAATACAAACAATTGGACAGAAACCCTCCTAATACTTTCAAGAATTTCATAGAAACTAAAGCAAAATTATACAAGTCGAATAATCTACAACTTGTGGGTGACTTTCTTCTTCTTAGGAGGAAGCACAATCTCTCATTTGAAGGTAGCAATTATTATAATCTGTGATAACCCAGTTGTAGGCATTAAAGTTGCTTCATCTGATTAAAGGCCCTTCAAAACCTGTGCAAATGAAATTACTACGACTGAAGAGAAATCTTCAATTCTTCTTGATTGCAGACAAGAGTTGCAATTTTATCTTTCTTCACATTCCAGTGGATGCAGCCCAACTCGAGAATTGGGTGGAGAAGGACGGAAGAATTTGGAAGAAGAAGAATGTTAGTTGAATGTGAATAAAATTGGGTCAAGAAATCAGAGAGACCTATTTTGTCTTCTTCAAATTTCTCAAAAAATTCTTGTAATGGTTGTAACGACCCGGTCGGTCGTTTTGAGAGTCAGCACCCCGATTTCCTAATAACTACTTCTCCCCTGTCTATTTATGCTATTGGAACTTGTCGGAGCGTTGAGTGGTGAAATTCGGAGTGATTTTGGACATATAGTCCTTTAATGTGAATTTTAGCTTTAGAAATCGGATTGTAGCTAGAATTGTGTGAAGACGGATCCGGAATGGAAATCCGTCGACTCTGTTAGCTCCGTTGGGTGATTCCGGGGTTAGGAGCGTGTTCGGAATGTGTTTTCAAGGCCAGTGGTAGATTTAGGCTTGAATTGGCGAAAGTTAAAATTTTGGCGATTTCGACCGAAGTGTGTACAAATGAAGTTAGAGAAAGAAAAGTACCAATCAAGAAAGAAATCAGGGAAAGAAATTGAAGGGGCTGTAGGAAATCGGCAATGGAGATAAGAGAAGAAGATTAAAGAAGAACAAAATGCATACAAAAGATGAGGTGCTGAAAGTTTCAATAGTGAAGCCCATCCCCTCTATTTATAGGGTTTTGGCACTTGAATCGAGGCAAAGAGCCGTCAATGGCACCAAAATCGAAGCTACAGAAGCGCAGGAAATGACACACTGCATTGGGAAGATGCGTAATGATGACGCGCGTGGCCATGACGTCATCCTACGCCAACCACGGCCCTGCTGACAACAGTCGCCCAATTCGATTCAATCATCACGACCAAGTTTCCTCTGAACGACTGCAGACATAATCCACTCATCGAGGATGTCCAAGATCACGGCCTCAACAAGCAGAGGGACTAACTATATTGGTCGAAATTTGGGCTGAACTTAAATGAAAGCAAATGAACGTGGTCGAGGCCAAAGCCGACCACGACTCAATGATGAGAAGTCGTCTAAAGAAGGATTAGCACCGAGGTTGGGTAGAGAACGTATGAAAGCAACGATTAGAATAAGTTTTAGAATAGAGAGAAGGAATATTCCATTGGATATTCCTCTAGTTGTACTTTTTAGGGTTTTTTATGAATATCTCCTATAAATAGGAAGAGATAAAGAATAGAAAGGGATCTTCACTTTTCTGATAAGAACATATTGTAAAGGATTGACTAGAAAGAATATACAAAGACTTGTCTTGTCCACTGATTACTTTGTTCGATATACACCTTTTACTCACGAGATCCAAAGATTCCTTGTCTACCATCATTTTCTATTGTTCCACGTTGTTGTCAGGGAGGAAAATCATCCAAGTCATCTAACATTTGGTTGGTACTCATCATAATCGGATACAACCTTATACCATTAATACATATAAATGTTAGATCTAGCAGTTATTATGTTTAACTAGGATTCACCCTCTATTTTCTCATTAATTCGTTTTAAGAAAAGGTTTAACACTTTTTTGGTAAAAACAGGGGTGTGATGTAAGTAGCCTACCTTGACGCAAGCATCAGTGGTTGATTCCGCGGCTCGAACCCGTGACATTGGATGCTTGGTATTTGAGAAACTATACTGCCTTTCTCTTCCTATTGGTTCAAACAAAAATGTGTCTCTCTGAGAAGCATCAAATGCTATATTTTGGGACTTTATCTTCTATATCCCATAAAGGTAGGGATAACGTCTGTGTACACTTCACCCGTTCCATACTCCACTCGTGGGGTCACATTGGATATGTTGTTGTCGTTGTATCTGTTCTTTAGCTTGAAACTATATTCTGTTGAAAATAGGGATGATAAAGATAATAAGGTATTGTTTTAGAAACTTGCCAAATCTTGATCTAGTGTGCATGGCGGGATGTACAAGGTGGAAGCAGTGTCATCCCACACCGCTTCGCCGGAAAAAATATTAGTAAATATTTATACTAATATTTTGTAAAATGAAGCAATATATAATAATGACATTGCATATTCCTAGCAAAGAGTACTTTTTGGTCCACTGATCAAGTTCATATTTGGGCTTGTAAAGATTGTTTGTTCAAGGTTAGACCTAGACATTCTATTTTTTTGAACATCTTTGATCGATCATTTTTGTTAAAAATTTGAGGCTAAAGAGAATTGAGTCTACATTCCCTTTGTAACAATACTCAAGTAAATCGTTGGGCCAAGGCTTTCAACTTATGAAAAAATGATATTAGATAATATTTATTTATTTATTATTATTTATGTAAATACGACACTGCTTACAAAAATTCTGCATATTCCCCAACTAGTGGGAGCAAGTATGATTTGTAATTTGATGTTCAGAATGAAAAGATCAGTTTTCCCCTTTATCAACTTTGATTCAAGTATGGTCTCAATTTCAACTTTAAGTTTGAAAAGAGTTTGTTAGTTCTGAAAAGGACTTCCTTCAATAAGTAGTTGATAATTACTTCAACAGTTTTTACGTCATTGCACTTTGATAACGACTCAATCTCGAGTTAGTTGAGGTCGGCTATATAAATCTACTATATCTATTTAGCTCTATTCGTATCTGAATTTGATATTTAGAGAATTAATCATAGTTAGACAATGCTAATGTTGGTCAGCGGCAGACGCACGTTCAATAGAGTGGTGTCACGCGACACTGCTTAGTCGGAAATTTTTTAAAAAATATATGTATCTAATACTGTGAGGAAACAGATAAGTAAGGAAAAAAGACACCAGTTAACGCAGATTGTCTCCTGCCGTTATGTTCCTAAGTCAGAGGTTTGAACCTCAAATAGCACATAATTTTGCAATTATTAGAGGGCCCTTATGATTAAAAATTATAATTAAGTAGAATTTAACTCAAGACTTTATCTAATTTAAGACTCAACAAAATTAATGGACTATCACTATTTTTTATCTAGAAATATAATAATTAAAGTTATTTATTCCCGTTTTTTCTATAAATATTAATACCTTTACAAAAATTTCCACCTAAAGCCCCTGATGTGGTTGGTTATCAACCTACCGCAACCCTCTGCTCTAAACAATTAGGTAGAACTTAAAAGACAAATGCATTTCCATCCCCTTTTACCATTTTTATTCTTGGTCAATTATAAGTATATCTTATCTGTCTTAGTTCATATAATTTTATTGCTCTTTAAGAAATTAAACAATTTTTCTATTAAAGAAAAAGGAGCAAATTTGTACTTATTTTATTCGAAATTGTATTTAAAAGGGTGAGATTCGGTAGGAAAAAAAAGGAAGATAAAGGAGAGGGAGAAAACATCCGCTTCTCACTCTCTTTAGCCATGGCTTTCTCTCCATTAACAACAACAAGGTCTGTGCTTTTACTCTTCCCGTTCTTGCACATTTCCATTTCTCTATAACTCAGCTCTTTTGATCAATTATTTCTCTATAAATAATTTTAATTTTTTGCATTTCTGTTTTTTTTTTTCAGTGGTTGTAGTAGTAATTATTGCAATCTTGGACTAAGCTGGAAATCATCTTCAAGCTGGTTTGTGCAATTAGGGTTTACATCAAACGGGTCAAATGGGGTTTTTACTAAACCCACAAAGCTCAATTGTAGTAAAGTCTTTCGGGCCTGCTCCTCTTCTTCTTCCTCTGGTATATCTCTTTATCCCCTGTAGTTGACTTTTTCCTTTTTCAACAACAACAGCAACTACAACGACCCAGTAAAATCCCACAAAGTCGGGTATGGGGAGGGTAGTGTGTACCCAGACCTTAGCTCTACCCGACAGGGGAGAGAGAGGCTTGTGGGGGCTGGGGAGGTTAGTGTGTACGCAGACCTTACTCCTACTCCGATAGGGCAGAGAGGCTGTTTCCGATAGACCCTCGGCTCACGTCTAGGCTGTTTCCTTTTTCATGTATTTTTGTATCTTACCAAATGTACCTAAAGGTGGATGGAATTGTGTATTGTGTTTGATGAATGGTACGGAATAAAGAAAGAGCTTTGTGCAGAATCAAGCTTCCTCGAGCTCAATCCTTAACTACTTTAGTCCAATTGTGAGCGCACGATCATACTACCCTATTGCTTAATGA
>MDKH01187148.1:0-19439 GCA_005239495.1 Nicotiana undulata | reverse complement strand
ATTGCATTCATCCGCATTTGCATTGAGTTGGGATCGTACGAGGGTGAGTTTAGAAACAATACAAAGTACTGGCAAGTGAACAATTGAGAATAAAGAATAGTCATTTTGGATAATGAGGAAGAGAACAAGTAATAAAACTATGAATAGTTTACAAAAGGAGACTATGTTTGAGATCAGTTACTGATTGTTGCTTACATGTTCTTATACTTGATGTACTTTCTCACATGATTTATTGCTCAGCATGTATTTTATTTCATTATGTACTGGACCTTAGTGAGTATGTATTCTACCTCTCGTCACTACTCTTTACGAGTTTAGACGGGATACTCACTGGGTACATATTTGTTTATATGTACTCATGCTGCACTTTCCTTCTTTTCTGCACTTGACCGTGCAGGTACTGAGGCTGGTCCGTCTGGTCGTCCGCCTGTTGATAGATACTGACCGCGGCGTCGCTCCACACGGTGAGCTGTCTTCTTGGCGTTCTCCTGACAGCACCTCTGGAGCCTTCTAGTTTCCTTTTGCTCAGTCTTTTGTTCCAGACTGCGGCTTGTATATTTTGTATATGTATTTTCTACAGTTGTATCTATGTAGCCGCCCGTTGACACTGTGACACTAGTCCTGGCACACACACTTGTTGTAGTTGTCGGGGTTGTATATGTATTGGGCCTAGCTGTGGTTCGGCTTGTTTCGACGGCCTTGCCCCATGTCGTTATTGTATTTCGCAGTTTCATTGTTATTATTGTTCGTTGGCTTGCCTGACCTCGCCGTTAGGCGCCATCACGACCTGAACCGGTTTTGGGTCGTGACATAGGAACTCACTCACTTCAATTAAATACATATTCACTATTTTAGCCAATTCATCAAACACCTTGTATGCATACTTTTGTGAGTTAGACCACTTTGGTAAAAGGTTATATCAACTCACCTCAAAACTTTTGAAACCAATACGTAGGCCCCAGTCCAATTGACACCAGTCAAACAATCGATTCTAGAATAACCAGTGCATTTTAATCAATTTTAAAGTTTTACACCTAAACATAAAATTTATTGTTGATATAGAGAAAGAAGGGAATTAACTATTCAACTCCTACCTATTACTACTGCAAGGTAATTGAGAATAGAGAATTTTATATACCTGAGTAAAAAATAAGTGAGATATGAAGAACCCTAGAATTTTCGTTGCCATGCGTGAATAGTTGTTGCCTCTGTTTCTCGAGCAAACAGAATATTAATTCTGTTTGCTTTTGGGTAATGTTTATTCACGCCTCTTTTGAGGCTATTATGTTTGGCCAACAGCCATTTATGGGCTTACTTTCATCTTTTCCTTTTTTTTCTTTTTCTCTTTTTTTTTTTTTTTGATTTAAGTAGTATTTAATTATACATACTTTTAGTAATTACTAATATTAAAATTATTAATATTTCTCTAATCGTATTTCCAATTATTTAAGTATATATATATATATATATATATATTCACTATAGGCAAGATAAAAATAATAGTAATAATAATAAAAATGATAATTTAATTCTATAATTAGTGTGTCTCGAAACTTTTATAAATTTGAGGAGCGTTACAGATTACTTCAATCTCCTTCCCGTTATGTGTTTATTTCTGTCAATCAAATATTTTTGCTGATTTTATTTAGGGTTCGAATGATATTTTCCTGTTAAAATCAGCACTTCTATGTGATTTGACCTATTTCCTTATTTATGAATTTAATTAGTAATACTTGCCTTAATTAGGCTATCGGTCTGATTTAGGGGTGTTTAATTGACTCCTATATGGTATGTGATTGATTTCTTACCTTATTTGAACCCTAATTTATACCGTTAATTGACTCTCCCTATTCTAGGGGGGTCTTATCCAGATTTTCTATATGAATTGATTGGTCAAATCTCCTAATTAACTGGTTGATTTATTTTATTACCCTGTTTATGAACTCTGAGTATTCTTGCCTTATTTTTTTACCTTACTACGTGCTATATGAACTCTCACTCTGATTCTTCTAAACACACGAACACAATTCAGAAACACACACACACACACACACAAACTCTTGCTCTCATTCCAACTTTCTGCTACTTGTGCTTGCTACATTATCTTGCCGGCTGAAAGCAAGGCTAAACCATTGAATTTTGTATACCTTTCATCTTCTGTTTGTTGTCTTTAACTGGTATGTCTCCACTCTTATTGTCATTCATTACGCTATGAAGATTAAACCTATGTGCTTTTCCTATCTGTTGCTCTACTTCTGTATTTGAACATATGTCTTTCCTGCTTATTTCTTTTAATCAACATGCCTTACTTCTGTATTTAGATAGTTGTCTTTCCTGTTCATTGCTTTAATCAATATGTTTATCTTCCCTGTTGTTGATCCTAATTAGCATAACTACTACCGTGTAGTTAAAATCTTGCCTTTTCTGTCTACTGACCTTGAGTAGCATGAACACTTCTATGAAGCCAGAATTCTGTGTCTTTCCTATTTACTGCTCACAATCAGCATGATTACTACTGTGTACTTAGACCTATGCACTTCATATTCATTGTTTTTGTTGCTATGCAGTTAGACTTATATATTTTCTGTTTATGACTCTTAATCAGTAAGAGTCAATTTCAACAACATTTTAGTCACCCCGGTTGACTCTAGTTCCATATTTTTATTGGCATCACAAACACTCATGGAGTCGGTTGGCGGATGTTCAAGTCTTGATTCCTCAAAGTAAATCTTACTTTCCTCCTCGGAATTTGACGCTTCTTGGATTCCTTCCACACTTTCAAGTTGAGAGGAATAATGAGCCTCCTTTAAAGATTTTATTTGATTCTCCAAAGTGCGGATATGCTCATTATTTTGAATCACTTCATGCTTCAAGTCCCCGAGTGCAAAGTTGTGTTTTTCCTCATTTGCAAGAATCGCCTCCAACATGAGCATCATCTTCTCATTTTGAGCATTTGAGAGTTCTTCTTGGTTTTGTTCAAGTGCCAAGGAAGAATTTTCAACTTCAACCTCCAAGGAAGGTTCTTGGCTATCACTCACCACCAAGACTTTTTGAACCCTCATTTCATCCATTTGTGAGTGCAACCTTTCAAGTGCCAATTCATTTTGGAGACTATTCTGCAAAAGCTCTTCCAAGTAACTTTTCTCTTTGTTTCCTTCTTCAAATAAGCACTCCAACATGATCTTGAACTCTCCACTTTGGCCATGCTCAATTTTCTCCACTTCCTCACCCCTAAAAGTTTCATCACAAAAAGTAGAATCATTGCAGCAGGGGTTTGGGGAAGGGACGGACAAATAAACACAATCATACCAATGACCATTTTGGCAACCACACCTATCACAAATACTCCACTCATGGGTTTGAGATTGTGCGCAGAATCCACCCCCAGGAGAATCCAAACAATTTTGCCACGAGTGTGGTCCTCCACAATAAGGACAAGGGTCATCAAAGTATGAACAACTACCATCCGACCAATTTTCATTATATGATGCCATTTCTTTTTAATCAAAAATCAAGAAAATAAACAAGAAACAAACAAGAAAAATTTATCAAGGTAAGAAAAATAATTACACAAGTATTTACATGTTTGGACCAAAGCACTTATGCTTATTTCTTACACAACCTAGATTACGCCAATTGTTCCCCGGCAACGGCACCAAAATTTGATATGCTCAAATTACACCTTGAAATAGTGTAAGCGATCGATGTCAAATATAGTAACCCAACTAGGTTGGGGTCGAATCCCGCAGAGAACAATATATAGGCGATTAGGAATGTAAGAGAATTATCACTTATCGCGCAATGCCAAACACTTAGATTTTAGCAAGTAAAATGATCAATGGCTACAAGTATGGATTCATCAGGAATTACACTCAAGTAACGATCCAATGTATTTCATGATTTTACAAATATAAGCGAGTTTATGTTAATTAGCCACGGGTAATAATTCTTAATTAGCTTCTTCCAAAACTAACAAGACTTCCTAATTGAATTATTCCTAACCCAATTAAGAGATTAAGCACACCCGGATATGGCTACAAGTAGTTCAATCCTATTCCTAGGTAAAATCTATAAAATGAGGGTTAAAGCCTCAAGTTCTTGTTAACTAATTTTTTCCAACCCCAAATTATTTTTTTCAAAATTTATTTGGAGTTAATGGGCGAGTCCTAGGGTTAGCTAATCCCTTTGGAAACATTAAAGAACAAGAATAATTAAATAAACACTAACTCACTTCATAAATAAATAAAAATCATTCAATACATAATCACAACAAAGTATTTAATCCACACTTTTAATATGAATATTTCCATAAACAAGATTCAAGTGTTGAAAATAAATACTACACACTTAAATATTCAATACAAAGCAAGGAAATGAAGAAATAAACATAAATGAGTAAGAAATCCATAACCACAAGCTTGAAACCTTCAAAACCCAAGTGTGTGTGCAAACCCTAGCTTCAACAAATGTTCTTCCTTGTCTTCAAGACACAAAAATGTTAAAACTAAGCTAAAGATTCTGAAAATATCTACTAGGTCGTGTATAAAAATAATTTGGGGATCAAAACGTGAAATGTCAAAATTGCCCAGCACCTGCTCAGAAAATATTCTATGCGATCGCAACAGACGCGTTTGCACTAAATCTTTTCTCAGAGGTATGTGTTCGCATATAGAGAATTGCGTTCACACAGTGGAGTTGACCATCCGCTGACCGCTCCTCAATGATGTGCGTTTTCATCCATGTATCTGATGTTGACTTCGAAATATTAGCTGAAACTATCCTTAAGGTATTAAATCTTACATTTTGGATATGTTTTATCTTTTGATGTCTTATTTTCATAAAATCAAACGGTTCGTGATTTCTGCATTCCTACATCAAGATACAAATTATTTGGTGAAGATGAGCAAATCTGAAATTGTCAACGTGTCGGAAGCTAAAGTTAGATTCAAAATAGTATCTGAGACGATTCTCAAATTTTTTGATTCCTAATTTTTTATAAGTCCTAGATCTCGAAGTCTATTTTCCATAAAATCAAACGGTTCATTATTGAAGGCATGAGACAATCGGGTTCTCCCGAGGTCCAAGGAAGGCCTAATATCATTTTTCAAACAAAGTTAATCTACGATTTTGCATTGAAGCACATTCCGGGCAAGTTCTAGACTACAAATGATGCAAAAGAACTTCACAATTAAAGCTCAACACACATGGAACATGAAAACTTAAATGGAATACAAATCCAAAATTCAATTGAAACCAATGAATCTCAAGGAAATCACATGTAGCCTAAGAAGTTATTTAGTGAATCAAAGAGCCAAAATTAGAATCTAAAAGTCACAACAACAAACCTTACCTTAATCATTCATTTTCATCATATATATATATAATTTTTTTTTTTACTTTAAAGATCAAAAACTTCATATGCCAAGGTTTAAATCATATTGGTACCAAAGAAGTCACTCATTAGCTTATGAGCACAAGATTACATCCCAAAAACCAATTTATTCACAACTAGCTACTAAACTAACTAAAAAAAAATTACTTTCTAACAAAAAAAAAAGAAAAAACTAAACAAGACTAATCCCTTAAGAAAGTTGTCACGCCATCCATCATATGGAAAAGTCACCCGGTTCAACACAAATAATTTCCTTGGAAAAGAACTGTGATAGAAAAAAAAAACAAGGAGTTTCATTAGTACTACTATAATTAAACCAAAAAATAAACACAAATAATAACAAGAAAAATAAAAGTCAACAAACAAAAACAAAAATGCTAAATACTACTATGAAAGATAAAAACCAAAATATAAACAATTAAGAAGCAAAATAAAAGCCAACAAAAAAATGCCTGCAAAATATTATTAATAAACTAGAAATGTTAACCAATCCACACAAGTCAAAAAAGAAAGTATCATGCTCCACAGAATGCTTTACAAACCTAATATGAGCCACCCACAACCTAAAGTGTTGCATTTTTTTCAATGCAACTAATCAAAACAAGGTAAAACGACGGAGGTGCTCCCTGAAACTGCATCACTCAGAGCTGGAGGTGGTGGGAAATCTAAGCTCCAAATCCTCATCATCATCATCCTAAGAATCCTGTGAGCCAAAGAGTGAGCTCAGCTTGTGCATCATCTTCGACAGAAACTTTCTTTTCTTCTTTTCTTGCTCCTTGAATTTCATCTGTCGCCTTTCAAGTTTTCATTGTCTCCGGCTCATGTCCTCTAATCTGTTCTTGATTGATTTTTTATCCAGCACTACATCATCCAAGGTCGGTGGCTTCTTACCAGACCCAGTCGAAGTGCCCTCACCAGATGGACCAGAGGGAAGACCCGCGACAAGCTGTCGAATCTGAGCATCTACACCATATATCTGATGGGAAATGTAGCGCATAGTGGGGGGCTATAAGGAAGTGGAGTCGAGGGGTCATATGAACCTGATGTAGCTGTGGAGGCACTACCGGATCCCTCGGCAGACTCATCAAACTGCCCAAATGAAGGAGATAGCACATCAATCCTTCTCTCCTTCTTCTTCCCGTCATTCGGCCCTTTTCTAAGCAATGGATAGATTTCTACGACAGGGTCCTTCTAAACATCAGTCGGGTTCGGTAGCACCTCAGCATCATAACACAGCTGAGTGATTGATGAGGGGAAGAATAGGCTTCTAGACCTTCCGTTGCATGCTTCCTCAATTTCACTCACGATGTGTTGGCCCACGTTCACTGGCAAGCCATCCATAATGCCAGCAATACATCAATGCCTTTTCAGGCGTCACCTCAGTCTCATGTCTAGCTGGCACGGATAATGGATAGACAAATCTTGGCTTCCACAGTGAACTCGTTAGAATCAACCCCTTTATGTATTATTTCCCAAGTCGGTTGCACCCCATTGTGAAGCTTTTCCACCAACCACTGTGTTCCTCTCTCTCTCTTCCCCTTGCTCTGTATATCTCATTGTCAGCATTGGGAAGCCCATAGTGTGCATTTATTACCTCGGTCCCAAAGTCGATCCGCTTGCCCCTGACAAAAGTGAATACATCCCCATGGAAATTAGTTTTCACGGCGTTGGCATAAAACTCACGAACTATTGTGTAGTTCGCTTTGATTGGTTCAGGAGCAAAGCATATCCATCCATTGTCGGTCAGTCTCCGGAAAAACTCCAGCATCTTAGCGTCAAGGTTGTCTAGATGGATGCCTCTTTCTTTGACAATGAGCTTTGACATGAGATTGTCATAATTCCTTTCACACTCAGCCGTCGTGAATCTCGTCGCATCAAAATACTCTTCTTCCATAGCTGGGGGAACATATTCTTGCACGTTTTGCACATTTTCAGCATTTTCCGAGGACATTTTATACACAAAGTACCTACAAATGGAGATCAAATGTTAAACGCATGAACGGGGTATTTTATACACTGTATTATAATGTATCTAGGACAAAGAAAAGAGCCGCGAAGCAACAACACAAAAATTTACGAAGATACTGTTTTACTGCCAGTTTTGTAAGGCAGTGTGTTCGCGCTCATACCACTGCGATCACATAGGGTTATTCACAGTGCTGACACAGTGCGATCGCATAGTGTGTGATGCGATCGCATAAGGAAATTTTTCACCTTGTAATTTTTACAACAGTGCGATCGCGCACAGTGACTTGCGATCGCATAGGTCCCTTTTTCGCCCAGTTGTCTTTTCTCTTGGGCATTTTCACAAGCACAAGAGGCAACAGATTTGCACACACGTTTTTAAGGAGTTTAAACACAGATTTAGCCCCCAAATTTGTTCAAGAAGTACAAGAAATTCACTCAACCAACCTCACCCAACAAGCATGCACACAATCAAACACAAGATTCAATACAAAAACTCTAAATTAAAAATCATAACAAGTGGAGATGGAGAAGAAAGAAAAGTAAGTGTTTATTTACACTAATATCACACAAAAATTGAACTTGTTAAAGAAATAATTGAGTGATGAAGTACATACCGGAGAGATTGAATTTAATTAGTTGTGTGAAATTGAAGAGAGAAAATCTTTTGATGATTTTTGAGGGCCAAGGGGTGAGAGAATCTGTTTTGGGTAAAAGAGTAGGCAAATGGGCGTGTTTCCAGTGTTAAAATTGTTTTTACTTACCTGGAAAACAGTGTGTTAGCGTGTGATCAAGTGAGATCGCATTGTGCAAACAGTCTCTGAAATTTACGATAGCATTAGCAACAATGCGATCGCATAATGCACTGGAACCTGACTGTTATGCGATTGCAATAATTTTGTGGTGATCGCATAGTGCAACAGTGTGGTGCACTGTAATTTTTGCAGCAGCACTATTTTTTTGCTACCTGGTCACCCCGACCTGCTCAAATCAACTACAAAAATTTTGAAACTTGGCAGATTGGTTAGAAACAATATAAGAAGCTATTCTAAAAAAGAAAATTTCAAAAAACACCAAATTGTTTGAAAACGATGGGTTGCCTCCCACCAAGCGCCGCATTTAACGTCGTGGCACGACGCAAGTCAACTTTACCACTTTTCTCGCCACTTGGATGATATGTACCGGGCACCTAGCTTGGAATCAAGCTTGTGACCACGAGCGATGGGGGGTGGTAAGTCTATGACCTAGTCAAGCATTGATTTCTTCATTTTGCACTTCGTGGCTCTCATGTGAGGTATGTCATTTTGCTTTCTTGTTTCCTCAAATTGTAAGATGTATGGTATGAGTTTTTCCTCCTCGCAATCCTTCATTAATTCATGTAGTTCAACTTCCATATCACCACACAATTCCAATGTTAAAAAATGCTTGGAATGTGACTTCAAACCTCCAACTTGCAATTTTTTTCAAATTTTGACATCCTCTTCTTCCCCCGGACTAGAGTCAATTTCAACAACATTTTTAATCACCCTGGTTGACTCTAGTTCCATATTTTTATTGGCATCACAAACACTCATGGAGTCGGTTGGCGGATGTTAAAGTCTTGATAAGTAAAGCTCACTTTCTTCCTCGGAATTTGACTCTTCTTGGATTCCTTCCACACTTTCAAATTGAGAGGCATAATGAGCCTTCATTAAAGATTTTATTTGATTCTCCAAAGTGCGGATATGCTCATCATTTTGAGTCACTTCATGCTTCAAGTCCTCGAGTGCAAAGTTGTGTTTTTCCTCATTTGCAAGAATGGCCTCCAGCATGAGCATCATCTTCTCATTTTGAGCATTTGAGAGTTCTTCTTGGTTTTGTTCAAGTGCCAAGGAAGAATTTTTAACTTCAACCTCCAAGGAAGGTTCTTGGCTATCACTCACCTCCAAGGCTTTTTGAACCCTTGAAGCTTCAATCATTTCATCCATTTATGAGTCAACCTTTCAAGTGCCAATTCATTTTGGAGACTATTCTCCAAAGGCTCTTCCAAGGCACTTTGCTCTTTGGTTCGTTCTTCAAGTAAGCACTCCAACATGAGCTTGAACTCTCCACTTTGGCTATGCTCAATTTCCTCCACTTCCTCATCCCTAACCTTTTCATCACAAAAAGTAGAATCATCATAGCGGGGGTTTGGGGAAGGGACGGACAAATAAACATAATCATACCAATGACCATTTTGGCAACAACACCTATCACAGATACTCTACTCATGGGTTTGAGATTGTGCGCACAATCCACCCCCGGGTGAATTCAAACAATGTGTGGTCCTCCATAATAAGGACAAGGGTCATCAAAGTATGAACAACTACCATCCGACCAATTTTCATTATATGATGCCATTTTTTTAAATCAAAAATCAAGAAAATAAACAAGAAACAAACAAGAAAAATTTATCAAGGTAAGAAAAATAATTACACAAGTATTAACAAATTTGGACCAAAGCACTTATACTTATTTCTTAAACAACCTAAATTACGCCAATTGTTCCACGGCAACGGAGCCAAAATTTGATATGCTCTACACCTTAAAATAGTGTAAGCGATCGATGTAAAATATAGTAACCCAACTAGGTTGGGGTCGAATCCCACAGAGAACAATATATAGACTATTAAGAATGTAAGAGAATTATCACTTATAGCGCAATGCCATACACTTAGATTTTTATTGTGAAAATATTTTTACTAAATGGAAAAATGTAAACTAACCTAGAAAGCAAGTAAAATGACCAATGGCTACAAGTATGGATGCATCAGGAATTACACTCAAGTAACGATCCAATGTATTTCATGATTTTACAAATATGAGCGAGTTTATGTTAATTAGCTGCAGATAATAATTCTTAATTAGCTTCTTCCGAAGACTAACAAGACTTCCTAATTGAATTAATCCTAACCCAATTAAGAGATTATGCACACCCGGATATGGCTACAAGTAGTTCAATCCTATTCCTAGGTAGAATCTATAAAATGAGGGTTAAAGCCTCAAGTTCTTGTTAATTAATCTTTTCCAACCCCAAATTATCTTTTCCAAAATTTATTCGGAGTTAATGGGCGAGTCCTAGGGTTAGCTAATCCCTTTGGAAATATTAAAGAACAAGAATAATTAAATAAACACTAACTCACTTCATAAATAAATAAAAATCATTCAATACATAAGCACAACATTCAAGTGTTGGAAATAAATACTACACACTTAATTATTCAATACAAAGCAAGAAAATGAAGAAATAAACATAAATGGGTAAGAAATCCTTAACCACAAGCTTGAAATCTTCATAACCCAAGTGTGTGTGCAAACCCTAGCTTCAACAAATGTTCTTTCTTGTCTTCAAGACACAAAAATGTTAAAACTAAGCCAAAGATTCTGAAAATATCTGCTAGGTCGTGTATAAAGATGATTTGGGGATCAAAATGTGAAATGTCAAAATTGCCCAGCACCTACCCAGAAAATATTCTATGTGATCGCAACAGACGCGTTCGCACTGAATCGTTTCTCAGAAGTATGCGATCGCATACAGACAATTGCATTCACACAGTGGAGTTGACCATCCGCTGACCGTTCCTCAATGTTGTGTGTTTGCATCCATTTATATGGGTTCGCATTGTATTAGTTCATGGACTTATGCGATCGCACAATGTAAAAACTGGGCAGACTTTGTTTTTCCACTTTAGCTCCTTTTTTACTTGTTTTCACACGATTTCTTCACAATCATCCCTGAATCACTCACACGATTTCTTCACAATCATCCCTGAATCACTTGACACCTGAAATATACTAATAAACATCAATAAATGTCTAGTTTCTCAACAAAATTATAAAAATGATTAAGTATTAAGAGGAGATAAGTTGGTAAAATACTAACTTATCAGTAGGAGATCAAGTCCTCGCCATATGAAGACCTATTATTACTTTCCATAAACTTGTAGGGAATTTCACTTCAAAATGGGGTGGGCCATATGTCGTACAAGAAGCTTACTCAAGTGGGGCTTACAAGCTGGTTTGCAGATGGCATGAGAATCGGCCCTAGCAATGGCAAGTTTATGAAGAAGTATTATCCTTGAAGTTTCAATGCTCCTCGACGCATGAGCCTAAACTGCATGTTCCTACACTCCTGGCACGCATGAGTCTAAACTGCGTACGGCCCACCTAAAAAGAAAAAAAATAAGTCTGCTAGGTTGAAAGCCTCGAAAGAGGCGACCTAGGCAAAAGTTAGGACATAAAAAAAAGTCCGCTAGATTGAAAACCTCGAAAGAGGCAACACAGCCTGGACAAAACTTAGGACATAAAAAAATAAAATAAAAGAATAAAAAATCACCTCTTCTGAACTACGGGATGACTTGATCCTCTTCACCGAGGTACGTAGACAACTTAGAGTTCCATTCTGAGTTCAGTCATATGAGTTCAAAAGATACATAGTGCCCCAATCATTTTTCGAATGAAGTACGATGAAATATAATCCATTCAACCACCACTTGAAATCGAGTTGAGATCCATTTTTCTGTTAAACTTTTGGTCCCATTGGATTTAAAAGGGGCAAGCTGCTATGGTAAAATAGTGTCTTCACTAAAATGATGACAATGTTTGCATCAAAGTCTAGGGATTCGCTATGTCTTCATGTTCATACAACCCTTCAAGTTTGTTGGACTTCATATTCTCTCACTTTCAAAACAAGGAGGGGGAGGGGAGAGAAAGAGAGGCGTCAAAAGGGAACACAAATATCATAAGAGAGATTCCTTGGCACAATGTTTCATATTCACTGAGACGTGAACCCGAGTTGTTGGGTGAGAATGGAGATATTGAATTTTTATTGATAGCAAGAAAAAGTTCTTATGACTTCGAGGCTTCCATACCAAAACATAAAAGTTTTGGCGAAGTCGCGCCAATTCGAAACTGTCGGTATATCAAAATCTGATGTTGACTTCGAAATATTAGCTGAAACTATCCTTAAGGTATTAAATCCTACATTTTGGATATGTTTATATTCTGATGTCTTATTTTCATAAAATCAAACGGTTTGTGATTTCGACATTCCTACATCAAGATACAAATTATTTGGTGAAGCTGCGCAAATCAGGAACTGTCAACGTGTCGGAATCTAAAGTTAGATTCAAAATAGTATCTGAGACGATTCTCAAATTGTTTGATTCCTTATTTTGTATAAGTCCTAGATCTCGAAGTCTATTTTCCATAAAATCAAATGGTTCATTATTTTGACATTCCTACATTAAGATACAAATTTTTTGGTGATGTCGCGCAAATCTGAAATTTTCAACGTTGTGGAATCTAAAGTTGGTTTCAAAATATTACCTGCGGCGATTTCGAAGGTGTTTGATTCCAAATTTTGGATATGTCTTGGATTTTAAAGTTTAGTTTCTAAAAAAAAGAAATGGCTCATATTTTTAACGTTCTCATATTGAGATATATATCTCCTACCACAAAAGGTGCAAAGATGATGAACAATATTATCCTCAAAGAAAAAGGGGGATGTATTTCCAAATACAGAGAACTTCGAGACATGAACGTCAATGACATTTAAAAGAAAACCAAGTTACATCATGGGGACATCAATACATCATAATAAACAAAGAACTATTGATATTCAATTGCAAAGGAAGAAGGGGCATTGATGAAAACGCGTGATATAAAGTAAAACATATAGAGTTTTCATTCCTTAGAATGGCCGCTAGTCAATCAAATGCGAGAAAAAAAGAAAGAAAAAAAAGGCGAATAAAATACTTTATATTGACTAATCTAAACACAAATTATAAGTGACCAAGTCTTTAAGGGTTGCCTCTAAGTGTTGTTTCTTCATCTCCACGTCGGCCAAGTCATCAGCAGTTTCCAAGGAAACATCAGAACATTTACGGTACTCCTCTTCAGCAGATGAGACTTCAGATTCAATCTCTTCAACCTCTTTCTTGTCAACACCTCCAAGAGCTCTTAACTGATTTACCTTCTCCTTGGACTCTTTGAAAGATCGACTTGCAGCAGACAATCTCTCGGCCTTCTCCCCTTTCTCAATCAAAAAAAAATCAAGTTGTTCCTTGGCATTAAAATGACTCTGATTTTACAACATCCACAACCTTGTCAGAAATAAATGATCGTGCTTGGTAATATGAAGTGGCAGCTCAAAGAAAGACGTCAATAGGAATTTTAGAGGGGAAATATCCACACCCTTTCAGTCCATCTCCTCGGGAATCACTTCGATCTCGAATTGAAGAGAAGAAGCATTGTCTGCGGTAAGGTCCTTGAGTTTGGCATAAATTTTAGCCCAGGAATTTAGAATGAAATCCTTGCGAAGAGTCAAGACAACCTTACTTCCATCAAAGATAGACATGGTTAGTGCTGATCGTTTGTGAAAATTAGGCCTCGATTTCGCTCCTAGACTAGGGATGGAAGCCACCTCTATGTGTGACTTAGCTATTGGAAGTACTTTTCCTCGAGTCTGGCTCCGCCACAAATTCACTACTACCTTGGGTCTTGCTTGGTTGGACGCCATTGAAATGTGAATACCATTTTCCTGCATAGAAAAAGGATATGCGGTTAGTTAAATTACTTGGATATTGTAAAATAATATGAAAGTTTTAATCGTTAACTCTTTGATGGCTGTCAAAGTCCTAGAAGCACTACTAATGTTGTAAGTAATCTCGACTACACCCAAATTAGCATCTCCTTGTTTGTTTGAATATGGCTTCACCTGCTTGAAGTTTTGATCTCCATGACTACTATCACTCTCGTTTTGGGACGAACAGTTTTTGGAGGTTAGGAACAATGGTAGCTAATGGAAAGGAACCCTCGTTGGCTTGATGAGTCTGAACATGGCCCTTCTTTTGAACTTCTTTATATGGAGGTCCCTTGACGTCGCATGGTACAACCACTTTGGATTTTAAAGTAGAAGGTTTTCCCGCCATGTCATGCTCTTGAGGTGTGATCTATGAAGGCGTTGCAGAAACTGGCCCAGCGGTAGTCACTAAAGATTTCAAGTGGTTTTCAAGGAAGCGTCCATGAACTCTTTCCCACCAAGACTTATAATCAGACGAGACATGCTTCTTCTTCTTAGGCATAATAGGGGGAAATGTGGTATTTGACCTACGTTTAGACAAAACACAAATTCGTAAAAGTTCCAATCATTTTTCTAAAGAGCACTCGCGAAAATCTTGATCCAAGCAACCGGGGATGTCTTGATAAAAACTGAATTGACAACTGAAGCGATGAGGGCTATAAGGCTCCACGATGAAGGTTGATCCATTTATCAAAAGGAAGGTAATTCAAGCGAATACTCATAAAATAATTTGACTCGAACTCTTCCTCGTTGCCATCATCACGATAATAATACGGTTGAGGATTGCTTGGCATTGTGGAAGTCCATACGACACTTTCTGCTCCATTAATACGTTTTCCCGCGTCATCGTTCCCAAAGTATCTCTATGTTGCCTCATCTGAGTATATGGCCATCAGAGGAGTAGCCGGCCTATTTGTTTGAGCAAAATGAGTCTTGAAGTAGTAGGTCAACCAACCATACACATAATGAATTGGGAAGTAAACCCTAGAAAATCGGTGGTGAGCTATTTGAAATTGTGTTTAATCCCCTCTAAATGCTAGCTAAAACTAGAACAGCGAGGGATACAATGAAATTCTCCACCAAAAGTTAAGGAATCACTCCAATATACTTCTTATTTGAGGATTCATCGTCCTAAGCATGGGAGAGAACTTTCCACATTTTTAACTTTGTGATTAGGGGAACGAAGAGTCCATGTCTTGAATTTACGTTTGGTGTTTTCAAAGGTCCAATCTACCAAACGAAATAGATTTTGCAAGGATGCCCACGAAGTTGCATATAAGCCGGTTAGTGGTGTATCAACTAGTAATCCGGTCTCCATTATACTATCCTTGTGCTCTGAAATTACAAGGTACTTAGACGTGGAGGAAGAGGAGGATGAGTCTATGAAGTAAACCATGTTCAACCTGCATAAAAAAAATTGTTAGTACCTAAATCAAAAGAGAAGAGTAACAATCGCAATCTTGAAAGAGAGCATGGATAAGTAAAAAAAAAAAGAAGAAAATTTCCCCTCAGACGTAAAAAAAGGGATGTCTGTGTCGGACTTTTTTAAGTTTTTTTGTTGCGAACTTTTGAAGGTGTTCGTCTCGAACTTTTAAAGGCATTCGAATTTTTAAGGTTTTCGTTCCGAACTTTTAAAAGGCGTATGTTTCGAACTTTTAAAGGTGCTTGTGAAGGTGTTCGTGGCGAACTTTAAAGAGTCCCTACTGCCGACTTTTAAAGATTTCTACCACAAATTTTTAAGTTTTCGTAGCGTGCTTTTAAAGGTCTTCACCGCGAATTTTTAAATGTCTCTTCACTATGAACTTTTAAAGATCTTGATCACGAGCTTTTAAGGATCTTTGCGTGAAATTTTATGGGTCTTCGCCACAAATTTTAAAGGTCTTCGGCGCGAACTTTTATAGATCTTTACCACGAATTTTAAAGGTCTTCGTCGCTGACTTTTATGGGCTTCACCGCAAATTTTTAAGGTTTTCATCGCGGACCTTTATGGTTTGCTGCAGCAAATTTTAAAGATCTTCATCACAAAATATTAAAGGCTTTCGTCTCAAACTTATAAAGGACGTTGTAGTTTGTAGAAGTTACTTCTAATAAGAAAAAAAAAAAGGCAGCAAATAAAACAAGGGAAAAAAGCACAAGAAAAGAAAAAAAAAATTATCACCGCGTTAACACTTCGGAGTTTACAAAAGTAGATTAAAGTGGCTTGTAAATGATGTGAATGGATGCTCAATAAATACGAGCACGCGGATTTATATGGATCTTTGAAACAATATGTTACAATGATGCTACCGATGTGGGATATGTCCTATAAGAGGCGGTAGTAGTATATTAGTTTTCCTTCTCCTAAATGAATTGAAATCCTTTTCTTGCTATGACTGACTATGCGCAAGTTTCGGTTTCTGATGCATTGTTCTTGTCTGTGTATTCTTCTGATTACAATACATGGGATTAATGAGGGGTACCAATTATTAAATAATCATCACAATTGGTCAAAGGGATAAATCCATGTGAGTCCATTTGGTTAGAAAAATGTATATCTGTTGGATATCCTGTTAAAGGATTTAGCAGCAGTAATATTCCATAAGTGAAAGTAGAGAAGTTTGAAGTTGGCACATGGAATTTCAAATTGCACTTTGCCAAAAATATGTCAGGCCAACTGGTCGGGGATAATCACTATGAAATAATGCGAAAGGAGTTCATATGAACAAATATACTCTAAGCGTATTGTATATTTATTAACTTAAGATACTTCAAGCCTAGTTTAGGAGGTTTGACATTTGCTTACCCGACAAGTTTTGAAGTAGGGGTATTTGTAGGCATTTAAAATTTATTAGAACTAAATCCGTAAGATAACTTGGACTATATTTTAAAGGGAGAAATACAGGAGTACCCATAAAAATTAAAATATTTACCCTTCTCTACCCATAAAAGAATTCTACCTATTAAATAATTACAATTCCCTACCAATTTAATAAACAAACGCATATATCAAAATAACTGCCTCAAGCCCTACCCATAACAACACAAAAGTTGCTCATGACCTCCAATAACAACGAAAAAACTGGTCAAAATTTCAGAAAATTAACGCCGGAATCTGTTGAAGAATTGATTATCGGAGATCACCAGTCAAATTTGAAGATCGGAAGTGTGAAAAAACAAAGCGAAGATGCCGATTCTCTTCAAAATTCAAGTTTTTCTCCTTAAATTTTTCTGATTTTGATTTTGCAGAAGTTTAGCTCTGAAACTTCTTATTTTTTAGCTAAAAATTTTGTTCTTACTTTCGAGATCTGAAAAACTTGAGGATTGAATCATAACAATTGATTTGATTTCGAAAAATTTTCTGTTGAAATTTGGATTGTCGAGATTCAATTTCGCACATAACTTCGGAATCATGGAAAACATACCAATTCTGCTGCAGCATAGTGGAGAATGGGATGATAACCATAATTTCATGAATTTTCATGTTGATGCAATTTTAATGAAGACCTGTTGGAAATTTGAACAATTTCTCAGAGAAATTGCAAAGCAACTGCAAAAGGACAGCAACACAATAGTTATTCAGTATGCTATTGCTCAAGGATATCCACCAATTACAATATGCAGTGATATGAGTGTTAGTGTTTACATGAAATTGAAAAAATCAAGTGCAGGGATGACAACACTCCCACTGTGTGTGTCGTTTATTAAAAATACTATAGCTGCAAGCACCTCGAGTTTCGATGTTGCTACAATTTCATCAGAAATTATACAATTTGAAAGCAATGATGTGATTAGTTCTTTTGATGTGCAAGAAGGAGATGACACCAATATAGAAATTGATGATGCAAACATTATAACTGATCAATTTCATAAAAAAGTTGAAAAAGGACAAATTTACAAAGACAAGAACCTGTTGGCTCTCGTTATGAAACATTATGCCGTTAGAGAAAAATGTCAATATCGAGATAATAAAGCATGCCCAAAAAGGTTCGTCTGTATTTTTTCAAGTAAAAATCTATGTGATACATATATAGTATATAATTATGCTAAATCAGTATACAATGCGAGTATAGAATTTTACTGGATAAGTGTGTGTGTTTTTATCAATAAGACATGATACCTATATAGTATATAAGTATGCTAAATCAGTATACTATGCGAGTATAGAATTGTACTGATTTGTCTGTGTTTGTTTTTGTCAGTAAAAGATGATACTGATATAGTATATATGTATGCTAAATCAGTATATTATATGGGTATAGGATTGTACTGGTTTGTCTGTGTTTGTTTTTGTCAGTAAAAGATAATACTGATATAGTATATATGTATGTTATATCAGTATATTATATGGGTATAGAATTGTACTGGTTTGTCTGTGTTTATTTTTGTCAGTAAAAGATGATACTGATATAGTATATATGTATTCTAAATCAGTATATTATATGGATATAGAATTGTACTGGTTTGTTTGTGTTTGTTTTTGTCAGTAAAAGATGATAAAGATAAAATATATATGTATGCTATATAAGTATACTATGTGAGTATAGAAATATATGGATTTGAGTGTGTGGTTTTTATCAATAAAACATGATACATAACTATATTTGTATTATAAACAGGTATACCCTTGAATGCGTGGATGAAAGATGCACTTGGAGACTTAAAGCATCAAGTTTGCGAGCATCAAATCTTTTCAAAGTGACAGATTTTAATTATGTCCACAGTTGTTTAAATGATAAGAGATTTTGTTCACAAAAGCAAGCTGTCTCAGCTTTTGTTGCAGCTGTGGTACAAGATAAACTTGTTGACCCGAAAACCATATATACACCAACAGATATCCAGAGAGACATCCAAAAAGCATATGGTATGGACTTAAGCTACATGCAAGCTTGGAGATCAAAAGAAAAAGCAATGCAGTTATTGAGAGGAACACCGAAAGAGTCATACAAGAAAATACCAACATATCTTTATATGTTAGAGTACGTTAACCCAGGATCAGTGACACGACTACACACTGAAGGAGATGGAAACTTTTTGTATGCATTCATAGCTATATATGCATCAATTAGAGGATGGATGTATTGTAGGCCAACAATTGTAGTTGATGGAAGTTTTTTAAAGCCAACATACAGAGGGACCATACTCACGGCTTCCACACACGACGCAGAGGGTAAGAAAAAAAGTTGTCTCAGAATCAGTATTGAATAATTGATGTAGTTTACTTATTTAAAAATACAAATCAGGTACATTCAGTTAAATCAGCAAAAAAAAAAATTTAAATATCATATGATACTAGTATGGTATACAAGTATGCCAATAAAGTATATAATTATTTTGCTATATATCTGCACCTACCTATGACTATACTATTATATGAAATGATAAATTAGTATTGTGTGTTGTAAGTAATATTTTTTCCTTCGGTTTTACAGGACAAATTCTACCCCTCGCATATGCAATTGTTGATTCGGAAAACGATGCATCGTGGGAGTGGTTCTTTGTGCA
>ML265291.1:2264-26169 GCA_005239495.1 Nicotiana undulata | reverse complement strand
ATCTCGCGAAGATAAATTTGAGCCAGCCTCTCTGTAGTATAAGTAGTAGCCACAGGAATGAAAAGCGCCGACTTGGTAATTCTATCACAATGACCCAAACCGCATCAACTTTCCGCAAAGTCCGAGGCAACCCAACCACGAAGTCCATAGTGATACGCTCCCATTTCCACTAAGGAATGGGCATATACTGAAACAAGCATCTTGGCCGCTGATGCTCGTATTTAATTTGCTGACAATTAAGACACCTAGCCACATACTAAACAATGTCCTTCTTCATTCGCCTCCACCAGTAGTGCTTCTTCAAATCACGATACATCTTCGTCGCTCCTGGATGAATGGAATACCGAGAACAGTGCGCCTCTGCTAGAATCTTCTCCCTCAGGCCATCAACATCAGGAACACATAATCGGCTCTGGAGTCGCAGAACACCATCCTCGCCCAAAGTAATCTCCTTGGCCTTGCCCTGGACCACCGTATCTCGAAGCTCTGCTAGGCGTGGATCATCAAACTGTCGAGCCTTGATCTCTCCCAACAATGAAGACTGAGCAACCACATGAGCCAAAACTCGACGAGGCTCTGAAAAGTCCAATCTCACCAATCGATTGGCCAAGTACTGAATGTCCAAGGCTAAAGGTCTCTCCTCAGCTGCAATGTAGGCCAAACTACCCATACTAGCTGCCCGCCTACTCAAAGCATCTTCCACTACATTTGCCTTGCCCGGGTGATACAGAATAGTGAGATCATAGTCTTTCAACAACTCAAGCCACCTCCGCTGCCTCAAATTAAGGTCCCTCTGCTTAAGCAAGTACTGCAGGCTACGGTGGTCAGTATAGACCTCACAAGATACACCATATAGATAATGCCACCATATCTTTAAAGCATGAAAAATTGCCGCCAACTCTAAATCGTGCACAGGGTAATTCTTTTCATGAACCTTCAGCTGGTGAGAAGCATAAGTAATAACCCTGCCATCCTGCATCAACACACATCCCAACCCGACGCGTGAAGTGTCGCAGTACACTGTATACACTCCAGACTCAAAAGGCAATGATAAAACTGGTGCTGAAGTCAATGCTGATTTGAGCTTCTGAAAGCTCGCCTCACAATCGTCGGACCACTGAAATGGAGCATTCTTCTGAGTCAATCTAGTCAATTGAGCGGCCATAGAAGACAATCCCTCAACGAACCGACGGTAGTAACCTGCTAAACCCAAAAAAATCCTGATCTATGAAGCTGAAGTAGGACGTGGCCAACTCTGAACTGCCTCAACCTTCTGCGGATCAACCTTGATACCCTCACCGGACACCACATGCCCCAGAAATGTCACAGACTCTAACCAAAACTCACACTTGGAGAACTTAGCATATAGCTTCTGTTCTCGCAAGGTTTGAAGCACAACTCTCAAATGCTGCTCATGCTCTCCCAGGCTCCGTGAGTAGATCAATAGATCATCAGTGAAAACAATAATGACGGAGTCGATATACGGCCTGAATACCCTATTCATCAAGTCCATAAATGCTGCTGGGGAATTAGTCAAGCCAAAGGACATCACTAAGAACTCATAGTGGCCATATCTAGTGCGAAATGCAGTCTTCGGGACATCAGAAGCCCGAATCTTCAACTGGTGATAACCTGACCTCAGATCAATCTTAGAGAACACACGAGCACCCTGTAGCTGATCAAACAAATCATCAATGCACGACAGAGGATACTTGTTCTTGATGGTCACTTTATTCAACTGGCAGTAGTCAATATACACCCGCATAGACCCATCCTTATTTTTCACAAATAGGACTGGAGCACCCTAAAGTGTAGTCCCAACTCAAAGCTCTTATCGTACTCTATCAGTTCAGTGTTCGTCAATACCGAGCTCTTCCAACGATTATTCTAGTTTACGTGGCCTGATTCAGGCCCCGCAGTCATTCCTAGTTCGAGGCTGCTATAATTATGGGGAGGTCGGGCATGTGAGGATGTATTTCCCCCTCTTTCGTATAGGTCCAATACAGCGGGGAGGCTAGAATATGACTCCCTCACTAGTTGTTGTACCACCTGCTCACCCAACTCGGGGTGGAGGTTATATGGGACGAGGTCTCCCTAGAGGGGGAGGTCAGTCAGGTGGTGGACAAACCCGGTTCTATGCATTTCCTTCTAGATTAGAGGCAGTTGCTTCTAACGCAGTGATCATAGGTATTGTTTCGGTGTGCTATAGATATGCTTCAGTGTTATTTACCCCTGGTTCCACTTACACTTATGCATCATAATTTGCTCGTTATTTGGATATGCCTCATGATTCTTCAGATATGCTTGTTCATGTATCTACAGTGGTGCGTGATTCTATTATGGTGGATCGCATATATCGGTCGTGTGTGGTTACATTTTAGAGACGAGATTTGATCTTTTATTTCTTAGCATGGTTGAATTTGAGGTGATTTTGGGTAAGGATTGGCTATCTCTGTAACATTCTATTCTTGATTGTCACGCTAATACTATGACTTTGGCTATGCTAGGGTTGCTGAGATTGGAGTGGAGGTTCATTGGGTCATGTTCCTAGTAGAGTGGTATCTTTTCTGAAGGCTCAATGGATGGTTGAGAAGAGGTGCTTGGCGTATTTAGCCTTTGTGAGTGATGTTAGTGCTGATTCTCTTACCATTGAGTCAGTTCTGGTAGTAAGGGAGTTTCAAGTTGTGTTTCTAGCAGACCTACCGGTTATGCCACCCGATAGGGATATTGATTTTTGTATTGACTTGGTGCCGGTCACTCGACACATATCCATTCCACCGTATCGCATGGAACCAACAGAGTTGAAGGAATAGAAGGAACATCTGACGGAGTGTTTAACCTTGGGGTGATCCAGTTCTATTTGTGTAGAATAAAAATGAGTCTTTGAGGATGTGCATTGACTACAAGCAGTTGAACAAGGTTACTATTAAGAACAAGTGCTTAATGCCGCGTATTGATGACTTATTTGATCAGCTTCAGGGTGCTAGGGTATTCTAGAAGATTAACTTGAGATCGTGGTACCATCCGTTGAAGATCAGGGATTCAGATATTCCTGAAATGACTTTTAGGACCCGTTATGGCCATTATGAGTTCTTAGTAATGTCTTTGGGCTGACCGATGCCCCAGCAGCTTTCAGACACTTGATGAACAACATGTTTTAGACCTATATGGATTCCTTATTTATTGTGTTTATTGATGATAAATTGGTGTAATCTCGCAGCTGGGAGGATTATGAGCAACATTTGAGGATCATGCTCCAGACTTTGCGGGAGAATAAGCTATATGCTAAATTCTCCAAGTGCGAGTTTTGGATAGACTCGGTGACATTATTTGGTCATGTGGTATCCAGTGAGGGGATTAAGATGGACCCAAAAGAAGATTGAAGCAATTTAGACCTAGCCCAAACCTTCTACTGCTACAAAGATTCAGAGTTTCCTTGGGTTGGCTGGGTATTATCGCCACTTTGTGGAGGGGTTTTCATCTGTAGAAGCCTTATTAACTAAGTTGACTCAATTGGGTGCCTCATTCGGGTGGTCTGCCGAGTGTGAGGAGAGATTTCAGAAGCTCAAGACAACTTTGACTACAACTCTTGTTCCGGTTTGGCCTTCGGCAACGGGTTCATATACAATCTATTATGTTTCTTCACGGATTGACATTAGGTGTGTATTGATGCAGAATGGTAAGATGATTGCTTATGCTTCGCGTCAGTTGAAGCCCCATGAGAAGAACTACCCAGTGCATGATTTGAAGTTAACAAACATTATTCACACGCTCATGATTTAGCGGCACTATCGTTATGGCGTGTCTTGTGATGTGTTCAAGGATAACATGAGTTTCCAACACTTATTCAAGCAAAAGGACATGAACTTGAGGCAATGGAGGTTGTTAGAGTTACCAAAGGATTATGATATCACCATTCTTTATCATCTCGGGAAGGCTAATGTGGTGGCCGGCGCTTTGAGTAGGAAGGCTGAGAGGATGGGGAGTCTTGCTTTTATCCTAGTTAGAGATCGACCATTAGCTTCAGATGTGTAGGCTTTGGCGAGCAGGTTTGTTAGGTTGGATATTTTTCAGCCTAGCCGGGTTCTTACTTATGTTGTATCATGGTCATACTTGTTTGAGCGCATCAAGGTGCGTCAACATAATGATACCCACTTGCTTATCCTTACGGCTACGGTGTAGCACAGTGATGCTAAGGAGGTGACTATTGGTGATGATATGGTATTGGGTCTTCAGGGGCAATTTTGTGTGCCTAATGTGGACGGATTGCAGGAGCTGATTCTTGAGGAGGCCCATAGTTTGTTGTATTCCATTCATCCGGGTGTCGTGATTGCAGGAGCTGATTCTTGAGGAGGCCCATAGTTTGTTGTATTCCATTCATCTGGGTGTCGTGAAGATGTACCAAGATTTGAAGTAACACTATTGGTGGCAAAAGATGAAGAAGGATATTGTTGAGTACCTTGCTCGATGTTTGAATATTCATCAGGTGAAGTACGAGCATCAGAGACCGGGTGAGTCATTGTGAGTCATTATGGAGGATATATATTTTGGAGTGGAAGTGGGAGCGTATCACAATGGATACTTAGTTGGTCTTCCATAAACCTTGAGGAGATTTGATGTAGTGTGAGTCATTTTGGACAAACTAACAAACTCTACACACTTCATTCCGGTTATAACTACCTTCTCTTCAGAGTAGCTGGCTCAGATTTATCTCTGTGAGATTGTTCACTTTCATAGTTTGCCAGTGTCGATTATCTCGGATCGAGGCACACTGTTTACATCACATTTTTGGAGAGAAGTGAAGTGTGAGTTGGGCACACAAGCCGAGTTGAGTACACATTTCATCCCCAGAAAGACATGCAGTCAGAGCGCACTATTCAAATCTTGGAGGACATGTTACGGTCCCGTGTCATTAATTTCAGGGGCCAGTTGGATCAGTTCCTACCGTAAGCAGAGTTTGACTACAACAACAACTATCAGTTGAGTATACAGATATATCTTTATGAGGCCTTATATGGGAGGCAATGTCATTCTCATGTGGGTTGGTTTAAGCCTAGGGAGGCTAGATTGTTGGGCACTAATTTGTTCTGTCATGCTTTGGAGAAGGTGAAGTTAATTCAGGAGCGGCTTCGTACAACATAATCCAGGAAAACAAGTTATTCTAATAAGAAGGCTTGTGATGTGGCATATATGGTGGAAGAGAAGGTTCTGCTTAGAGTTTTGCCATGACGGGTGAAATGAGGTTCGGGAATAAGGGCAAGTTGGGCCCTCAGTATATTGGTCCTTTTGAGGTTCTAGAGATAGTTGGAGAGGTGGCCTACATACTTGCCTTGCTACCTGGTTTATTTGGAGTCAATGTTTCATGTTTCCATGCTCCAAAAGTATTATAGGGATCCATCACATTTATTAGACTTTAGCACGGTGCAGTTGGACGGAGATTTGACTTATGATGTGGAGCCGGTGGCCATTTTGGTTCGGCATGTTCGAAAGTTGAGTTCGAAGAATATAACATCAACAAAGGTCCATAGAAGAGGTCAACCGGTCGAGGAGTCTACTAGGGACACCGAACAGGAGATGCGGAGTAGATTTCCTCACCTTTTTGATACCCCAAGTATGACTCTAGACTCGTTTGAGGATGAACATTTGTAAGAGGGGGAGAATGGAATGACCCAGCCGGTCGTTTTGAGTACTTTAATCCTTTCCCCCTATTTGATGATTTACATATGTGTATTTGTTGTTATGTGACTTGCATGGGCATTTGGTTTGATTTCGAAGGAGTTTTGGATTGAATTGGGACACTTATTCCCTTGGTTGGAGGTTTAATTCGTAAGAGTCGACCAAAGCATGCTTGTAGCTTTAAACGAAGAGGGAAAATCCGCAAGTTGTGCAAAAAGGCTCAAATATTATATTACCCATTGGAATTGGAAATAATGAGAATTCATTACTATTTCTGCATATTGACTATCGAAGTATGTTCCACTTTGGACTTGGTCATGCAAGGGATCCCCTCTACCCCCCCCCCCAGAAAACATAAGAAAGTCGATTTTCTACCTCAGAACGGAAGGGCCCCTGTTATGTAGTTTGTTTCGCTGAATAAATGAGTTTGAGTGTGAAAGCAATGTACTCATGCCTTTGAGATAAGGTATGATTTTAGTGCCTTATCTAACTATATGAGTATAAGCAGCAAGCCCATAGGTCTGGTGTGAGCTAGGTAGTCATCGTTCATCGCATTTGCGGTTGAGATGCATGTTCGTGAATCAACTGGAAGCATTTGGCCTACGTGTTTGCGAGATGAGTGCATGGACGTGAACATGAAGGGTATTTGGAGGCAGTCATCATTTTGTTCTTCGCGAACGTGAGGCATGTGCCGCGTTAGTGAAGGGTATTCCTGGGCGGCTACTTAAGAGTTCTATTTTGAGGGTTTGAGTTATTTTAACACACTTTTGAGATCTTAAGCTCGATTTGGGAGATATTTGAGGGAATTTTCACTATTTGGCTTGGGGTAAGTGTTTTGAATCAGATTTAGTTATTATTCATGATTCCAACCTTAATTTTAGCGTTTGATTGGTGATTCTAAGTGAAGAAATTAGGGATTTTGGTAAAATCCTTTCTAAATGAAATTTGAGGATTTGAGCCTCAGTTCATAGTCAAATTTGGACGGAATTGGTATGGTTGGACTCGTGTTCGAATGGGTGTTCGGAATTTGTGATTTTTGTCGAGTTCTGGGAAGTGGGCGTAGGTTGATGTTTTGGGTTAACTTTTAGATTTTAATAAAGATCGAAGCTTTATTCTTTAAGGTTTTTACCTACACCATTCTTTGATGTTATCAACTTGTTTTTACTAGAATTGAGACGTTCGGAGGTCGATTCATGCGGTAAGGACTTTTTGAAGTATTGATTCATGCGCTTTGAGGTTAGAAATATGTCTAAACTTTGTTTGTGGGTAATTTTCTCCATTGGCCATGGTGTTTGAGATATGTGTGTGCACCGAGGTTATTCATGGATCGGGCATCCCTTTCGTTATTATATGCCTTGTTTGCTTTGATGCCTCATTATTTGCATGTTTTCTCTACTTATAGAATTATTTGAGCTATGATTCATGATAAAATCATGTCTAGACTGTGTGCTCATTTCTTTTTGATATGATAGGGCTATTCTAGTTGTTTTGCATTGTTTTCCTTAATTGTGGACATACTCTCAGTCATGATGCTATATCCGTATATGATATTTTTGTCTCAGTGCATTCTTAATATGATTTCTTATATGTGTAACACTGTTGAAATGAGTAATGTTAGATGTGGTTAATTAAGACACGAGCGGTTGATGACTGATCTTGAGCCGCAAAGTCGATTTAGTGTTGATTTTGAGGCGACGCATATACCAGGCTCCATATTGGGCTAAGTGGTATTGACTAGGGGAGACATATGTACCAATCCCCATGATTGGTCTATGTGATATTGGTTGTTGGCTTATATTCGATCGGCGCTTGGGAAAGGATCCGCCCATCCGGAGTCTGGTATTTACAATGAGCGTAGGCACATGGTCACATGTATGTGCTTGAGTGAGGGAGTTATGTCAGGCCCCTGTACAGTGCTGAGTGACGATGTTGTGTGTGAGGGTTCAGGGGCAAGTGTGTCAGGCACTATACATGTGATGAGATATGATATACTTGATAAATTAATCGTGGTATTTATTGATTTTAGCATGTTCACTCGTTATGTAGGAACCAAGTAGTGATTCTTCCTTTATGTTTGATGGTATTAGATGTCCTTATTTGGTAATTATGGACAGGAAATCATTACTAAGTTAAAAACATCATGCTTAGAAAACTTTGTGAAAGAATTCATGCCTTTATAGTTATTCTTGAAAAGCAACATTTTCTTGTTATTTGTTTAAATATTGAAATTAATCTTGCTTAAGTTACTTGTCTTTACCATTATTATTCTATATTGTTATTATTGGTTATTGGCATTGGATATTGGCAAATTTCCAGCTCTTGCGTTAAGTCCGAAGTTAGGCTTGGTACTTATTGGTACTTATGTGCAGATCCAAGTACTGTTGAGAGAGGTTACTGATAGCTGGAGGTACTTGTACCAGATCATTGAAGATTTCGAGGTAGCTTCGGATTTCATTCGCAGACCTTGGAGTCCCCTTCTGCTTTGTTTATGTTACAATTGCTCTATCATTCAGATGATATTGTATTTGGGGATTAGACTTTGCATTTAAATTCTATAGTGCTCATGTGCTCGTTGACACCAGCTCATGGGATGGTTGTAGTTGTGTTATTGATGATATTTCAGATATTTTATGTTCATTCTGTTGTTGAATTTTTAAGTTCTATTATTTAGATTATTGCTATTGTTTAATTGTTGGCTTGCCTAGCAAGCGATTTTAGGCGTCGTCACGACTCCGACGTGAATTTTAGTCGTGACATATATCCTCAAGTAAAGCATATAACTCCCAAAGAATAGCATATTTAAGTTCTCTATCTTTTGTAAATCCGAACTTTTTGGTTAATCTACTTCATACACGTTCAAATTCCCTAACTCCTTTTATTGTTTTATACCTTGCTTGAGTGTGATATTGTATATATTTTGTACACTGTTGCCTCATGAATTTATGCTTTTCAAATTATAAAAAAAATATAAGCTCTTGAAAATAATGAATATTGATCATATTTGTCACGACCCAAAACCCATAATAGGTCGCGATGGCACTGAACGCCGCCGTTAGGCAAGCCCACAAGTGAACCTCCAATTTAGTTATCCCATTTTAACCGATAAAGTAAAGTTTCCTTTTTAAAAGAACGAAATAAGTAAGATCTCATGCAACCATACATACTCTTTTATCGGAAAAAAAATTCCAGCATGAGAATGACATCAACCATAGTGACAGTAATGATAAGTAAAACAATACATAAATGCTAGAAGCCCCCAAAACCCGGTGCCACAAATGCATGGGCAATCTGGAGAATATAAAAAACTAATACAACCACTGTCTGAAGGGTAATAGACATAAATAATAAATAAGGTAGGGGAAGACTCGTGCTGCAGATTGAAGAAAGGCAAGCAGCTCACCACTAACTGTCCGTAAGTGCGGCTACGCGCCTGTATGACCACTAGTAGTACCTGTTTCAGAACCTGCACATTCAGTGCAGAAGTGTAGCGTGAGTACGAAAAATAACACGTACCCAGTAAGTATCTAGTCTAACCTCGAACAAGTAGTGACGAGAGGTCGACTTGACACTTACCAGTGGTCAAGCAGTAATAGCAATACATAAAGTAGACACGGAGAATGTACAACAAGTAGCAACGAAACAAATAAAAGCAATTACACTAATTCCATGCATGAGTCTATATAAAATCACTAAACATGTCATAACCGGCCTTGAAGGCGCTAGCTCAACTATTACCAAACCAAATCTACTCTCAAGTATTAAGCACGAAGCTGCCAAGGCGAACGACCTGATCCCATGGAATAGTGGTACTCAATACTGCCAATGCGATCAGTCCGATCCCATAAAAATAGTGTACCATACTGCTGAGGTGAACAACCCGATCCCATAAGAGTAATTTAACACACTATCGAGGGGAACAACTCGGTCCCATAAGAATAAAGACATTTACCTCGCTCGCGGAAGTACATGCTAGTCGAGAAGACACGGATCCATAGTTCATCAAGTATTTCCCAATTTTTCCAAATTAAGAGGCTAAATTAGTATCTTTATTCTAATTCTCAATCTCATTCATAATAAAGGAACTTAATAAACAAGATAGATAAAAATAGCACGATTAAGGCATGACGTGAATCTAAGTCTCCCCGGACATAACATGAATATAGCTACGTACGAACTCTCGTCACCTCGGTGTACGTAGCTCCCCACAACGAGTAGCACACAAAAATTAATACACCTAAGGGGATAAATTCCCTCTTACAAGGTTAGGTAAGAGACTTACCTCGTTTTCAAGTCTACTAACCGGCTCTTTAACCTCACTAGAACTCCCCAAACAAAGCCGAGTAATCCCAAGCTAATCAAAAGTCATATAAACTAATCAATAATTGCTCAAAGGTTCATAGTTTAACCACTAGAGTAATTACCCAACCTAATTTGGAAGATTCCTAAAATTCACCGTTGAGCCCACGTGCCTGGATTCCAAAAAATTTCGTAAATAAATATTACCCATAACCTCATGAATACAAATATATAATTTCTACTCAATCCCATAATCATTTTCGTGGTCTAATCCCATTTTATCAAAACCTAGTTTTTTTTAACAAACTCCTAAGATTTCCAAATTTTTACATGTTAAAATATACCCATAATCTCTACATTTAACTTACATTACGTCGGAATCACTCACCTTATAGTTCTTGGTGAAAACCCCCCTCCAAGAAGCTCTGAATTTGGCCAACACAATGAGAAATGAGAAAGTTAAGCCTAAGTCCCGACTTTAAAATATTTTCTGCCCAGTGATTCCTTCTTCATGATCGTGATAGGCCCCTCGCAATCGCATAGGCAAAATGCCAAGACTAGGAATAATGCCCTTCGTAAAGGCAAGACTAGCCTCGCTAATGTGAAGGCTTAGGTGAACTACCCATCGCAAATGCGATGGCCTCAACGTGAACGCGAAGGCCATCGAGTGACCCCCTCCCTAGCTGGCCTCACACTTCACGAACGTGAAGTCCAGTGGACCAGAGCATTGCGAATACGGGACCCCTCTTGCAAACGCGTAGGGAAAATGCCACCCAACCCCATTCCTTCATCGCGAACATGACTCTTTTTTTGTGTTTGCGAAGAAGGAAACCCGAACAATAATATTTACAGTTTTTGACTTAATCCGGGCGGTCCGGAACACACTCCAGCCACCCGGGACCCCGTCCAATTGCACAAAAAAGTCCATAAACATAATATAGATCTGCTCTAAACCTCGGAACACGTAATACAATAGAAACCAAGAATCGTACCCCAAAACCAAATCAGTCAACTTATGAACTTCAAACTTCTTCAACTAGCTCCGACCATATAAAGCCTCAAATGGAGCCATCTTGATGCTGGAATGATAACTATTGTTATAAGCAAACTTGGCCAAGGGAAAGAATCTATACCACTACCGTACGAAGTCAATAACACATGCTCTGAGCATATCCTCCAGAATTTGAACTGTCAGCTTTGACTGCCCGTTGGTATGCAGATGAAAGGTTGTGCTGAGCTCTACTCGGGTACCCAACTCGCTCTATACTTCTCTCTAGAAATGCAAACTGAACTGAGGGCCTCTATCTGTAATGATGGAAACAGGCACACCATGCAACTTGACAATCTCCTAAATGTGAATCTGGGACAACCTCTCTGAAGAGTAAGTGGTCACCACTAGAATAAAGTGTGCTGACTTAGTTAGTCTGTCGATAATGACCCAAACGACATAAAACTTCCTCAAAGTCTAAGGCAACCTAACTACGAAGTCCATAGTGATGCGCTCCCACTTCCACTCCAAAATAACCATATGCTTGAGTAGGCCACCTAGCCTCTGGTGCTCATACTTAACCTGTTGGAAATTTGGATATCTCACTACATATTCAACTATGTCCTTCTACACCCGCCGCCACTAACAATGCTGCCTTAGGTCACGATACTTCTTCATAGCACCTGGATGAAAATAATATCGAGAATTGTGCGCCTCCTCTAGAATCTTATCCCTTAAGACATCAACATTAGGAACAGATATGCGACCCTGGAGTCGCAGAACACCATCCTCACCGATAGTAACCTCCTTGGAACCACCATGTAGTACGGTCTCTCTAAGAACCATCAAGTGCGGATCATCGTACTGACGAGCCTTGATCCGCTTAAGTAACAAAGACTGAGCCACGACACATGCAAGAACTCGATTGGGCTCTGAAATATCTAACCTCACAAGTATATTAGCTAAGGACTTAATATCCAAAGACAATGGCCTCTCCTCTGCCGAAATGAATGCCAAACTACCCATACTCTCGGCCTTTATGCTCAAGGCATCCGCAACTAAATTCACCTTGCTAGAATGGTAAATGATGAAAATATCATAGTCCTTCAGTAAATTAAACCACCTGCACTTCCTCAAATTAAGGGCCCTCTGCTTAAACAAATGCTGCAAACTGCGGTGATATGTGTAAACCTCACAGGATACCCTTTAAAAATAATGCCTCCAGATTTTGAGAGCATGAACTATCGTGGCCAACTCAAATCAGGTACGAGGTAATTCTTCTCATGGGGCTTCAGCTGACGTGAAGCATATGCAATAACTAGACCTTCCTACATCAATACACAACCCAAGCCAACTCACAAAGCATCGCAATATACAATATACATCCTTGAACCGGAGGGCAACGCTAACACCGATACTGTAGTCAAAGCGGTCTTGAGCTTCTAAAAGCTCATATCAAAATCATCGGGACATCTGAACGGAGCACCCTTATGGGACAATCTAGTCAAAGGTGCTACAATAGATGAGAAGCCCTCAACGAACCCACGATAATAACCTGCTAACCCCAAGAAACTCCTGATCTCGGCCGCTATGGTAGGACGAGGCCAACTTTGAACTGTGTCGATCTTCTTGGGATCCACCTTAATACCCTCACCTAATACAACATGCCCCAAGGCACGTCATCCAACCAAAACTCGCACTTGGAGAACATAATATATAGCTCATTTTCCCGCAAGGTCTGAAGCACTAACCTGAAATGCGGCTCATGCTCCCACATACTACGCGAGTAGATCAATATGTCATCAATGAAGACAATGAAAAATTAGTGGATATACAACCTAAACACTCAAATCCATAAACGTTGCTGGGGCGTTAGTCAAGACGAAGGACATCACTAAGAACCTATGTTCCCATACCTCGTCCGGAAAGCCGTCTTCGAAACATCTGAAGCACGAATCTTTAACTGATGATACCTAGATCTCAAGTTGATCTTAGAGAACACCCTAGCACTTTGTGACTGGTCAAACAAGTCATCAATGTGCGGCAACGGGTACTTATTCTTAACAGTGAATTTTTTATTTGACGGTAATCAAACTCCCATCCTTCTTCTTCACAAATAACATCGGTAATGCCCCAAGGCGACACACTAGGTCTAATGAACCCCTTATAAAGAAACTCTTAAATCTTCTCCTTTAACTCCATCAGCTCTTTGGGAGCCATGTGATAAGGTAAATCAGAAATAGGTTGGGTTCCTGACACAAAAAAATGACAAAATTGATAACCCGATATGGTGATATACCTGGTAGGTAAGCAGGAAATACATCGTAAAACTCTTGTACCACCGACACTAAATTTAATGCGAGATTATCTGTATTAGTATCATGAACAATGGCTAAATAGACCAAACAACCATTCTCAACCATATGTCAAGCCTTCAAGAAAGAAATAACCCGGCTAGAAGTACCAACAGACGAACCCCTCCACTCTAATCTAGGCAACTCAGGCATCGCCAAGGTAACAGTCTTGGCATAGAAATCATGAATGGCATGGTACGAAGACAACCAATCCATGCCCAGTATAACCTCGAAATCAACCATATTGAGCAATAGAAGATCTGCTCTGGTATCATAACCACAGAAAGTCACCACACAGGACCAATATACCTGATCCACAAAAATAGAATCACCTACTGGCATGGACACATATATAGGAAGGCCGAAAGACTCGCGAGTTACATCTAGATAAGGAGAAAATAGAGAGAAACATAGGAATAAGTAGACTCTGGATCAAATAATGCTGAGGCATCCTTACGACAGACAAATATAGTACATGTGATCACTATATCAGAGGTGACTGCCTCTGGCTTGGAGGGGAAAGCATAGAATCTAGCTAGAGAGCCACCTGCCTGGCCCCCACTATTTAACCAAAGAATTAGATTCTACGCCAAAGCTATTTTAAGAAGAACACGGGTTTCTAATAACCAAAAGAATATGGAAATAATTGTAAGTAAATCCGTAAATAGAAAGCAATAGAGATGCATAAAAAGTAAGTATACTTCAATAGTGGTTCGAACGTGTCCTTACAAATTATATTTTAATCCCTTTTATAGGGAATTTCTTAGTATAACGTCTACTCTTTTCAATGATTGAGCATTAATGACTAATAAAGGCATTAATGTAATGTTACAATGATTAATCGTAACTGTTGCGTGAAGATTATGTAACGTTTTGCTCATTAATTGAAGATCCCAGAATCTACCCTTTCTTCTGCCTTGATTCATTCTGACCGTGTCTCTTCATCTTCTCAATTAGGTTGAGATTCCCGTATCTGATTACCCCGTATGTATGCTGTTCCTTTCCTCTTTATCTCGTACCGCTTCATAAAGTCTCGTCCAGTTTTCATGTTGTTATTGCTCCACATAGTTGCTGAGTCATCATAATTATTACACGTGTGAAGCTTATTTTTACCAATATAGATAGTCCCCCCACTTACCATTTATTTATCGATTAATATTTGGTAAGTGGATACTCATTTATGGCGGGAATATTTTGTTGCCGCTTCACTCGTACCATTACATCCGTCTCTGAATGTACGCATCGTTTGTCACTTCCATTTAATGCCCGTGCCACGTGGTGTTCCTGGATTGGTTCTGTAATTATTCAGCGCCTTTTAGGGCTTTTTGCGGCTGCATCAGTCACGAAGTGACAACTTTAATTATGACTTTCACATCACTGTATTTTTCCATTTTTGACGGTCGCCTTAGAGTATAAATACCCCTTTTCCTTTCTTTACTTTCATTAAAAACTTCCAACCTTCTTTCTTTATTTGTAAATTCTTCATCTTCGTAAATATGTCTTCTTGAAGCCAACAATCTAGAAAAGTCATTATTGTAGATGAATTGACTCCCTCTTCTGCTCCAACGTGGAGTAGGAGAGGCGGTAGGCTTAGGAGATTAAGTTCTACTTCTTCCTGGGGTTCTTCTTCTTATTAGGTCTGATATCCCTTCATCTTCTTCGAGGGCTAGGGCTTCTAGATCTTCATCAAAGAGTAGAGAACATAATGAACCACTTCGTGAGCTGAGGGTCGATGAGAATGTTCCTGCGGAGTTTTCTTTTGCCAAGGATAGTCAGGCTATGAGTGAACAACTTTCTTCAATGTCATCTCTTGACACTGTTGACCTTTATCCTACCCAAATAACAGAGGGCTTAGTGTCTCTTGTACGCAGGGATTGCTATTGGAAGCCTGATTTTCCTGTTGTTGTTCCTAACGATAACCAAATGATAACCTCTTACAGGACTGGGTATTTTTTTATCTATACTTATCCCTTCACATTAGGATTCAAGCCTCCCATCGGCCCTGTTATTATTGAGTTTTGTCGATTCTTCAAAGTTTGTTTGGGACAAGTCGGTCCTCTTGTTTGGTGAGTAGTCGCGTGCCTTAGATATTTGGCCAATTTAGCTTCCGTACCCTTTACTTTTCATCATCTTATTCACCTCTATTCTCCGATGTTGTTCCGCCAAGGAGTGTTCACTCTTGCGGCTAGGAGTAAAATGGTGTTAGTTACTCCAAATAATGACAAGGATAGAGGGTGGTATATCCGGTATGTTGCTGTCCCTACTGCAGTTTAGTAGGTGAAGAAAATCTCCCCTTCCCTGAGAAGTGGAACCTTTCACGTGAGTATAATTTTGCTCACTTTCCTTTTATTTTGTTTTTGATAAATTATCAGTACCGTGGCTGTTTCTTTTCCTTTTGTAGCAACTATATTAACCGTCGAGAATGTCTCCGGTTTCCGTGATTGGGTAGAAAAACTCTTATCAATCGCTCCTTTAGAAGAATGTTCGTGGAAGTACCTCTCTTTGAGGTTTGGATGGAAAGTTAAGACCCACGGTAAGTGAAGTTTTTCGTTTTTACTTCTTCCCTTTTTGAGCTTTATCTGACCCCTTTTATTCGGTAGGGTTTCTTGCTCGTGGAATTTCTGCTGCGGTTGTGTCCGCTTCAAAGATGTCCCTAGCTAAGGCTCAGGAGATCATTGTTGGCTCTTCCTCATCGAAAAGGAAGACGAGTGGGTCCCGGACCTTAGAGGATGAAGAGGAAGATGAGGGTTCGCTGGTCCATAGGTCACGTAGGAGGAGGGTGGTCTCCGACGATGAGTCTGCGCCCGTTGTTGATCCTCCCATGCCTGAATCAAAACTTTTCGCTCTCGAAGATGCAACTCCCTCTCCTGTTCGTGAGTCCGTTGATCACCTGTTCCAACAAGGTGTTGATACCGTCTTTGATGAAGCCCCTCTTGTTGTTTCCTCTCCTCCTACTCCTATTTCTATTTCTACTCCCATTGCTATTTCTTCTCCCATTACTGTTTTTGCTCCCATTGTTGTTTCTGCTCCCATGGTTGTTCCTGCTCCCCAGCCTATTTTGCCCGTAGCTCCTAAACCCGCCCCTGCTTCCGTTTCTTCTGCTGTTGAAGTAGGGTCTTCCAGCAGGGCGGTGATTAAGCAAGTTACAATAGAGATTCCTACGGCGGGAAGACTCTTGAAAAATTCGGACCAAGCTGATGTATGGTTAAAACCATTGATAGGTCCAACTGAGAAGTCTAAGCTAGAACGCCACAACTCTTTGACTTGGATGAAAGAGATTGTGCACTCGTCCTTAAAGGTAAAACTTGCTCTTCCTTCATACGTACTTATATATTCTTACTGTATCTAATTTATATTTTTATGTAGATCAACCTTATAGGCACAAAGTTAATGAAGAGAATCGTTCAAGTGGAGCAATCAACGAATGACTACCAAAACGAGGCTAACAAGGAAGGAGCAATACGAGAGTTTAAAGCTTGACATGGAGGCAATGGAGGAGGAAAAGTGTACCTTGGAGCAACGGGTTAGAGTTGTTGCAGCAGAACTGGCCATAGAGAAGGCGTCTTCTAACCAGGAAGGCAAGGACAAAAATATCTTGGAGTCTTCCTTCGCATAGCAGATTTCCCGTGCCACAGAAGAGATTAGGAGCTTAAACGCCTTGTTGGATCAGAAGGAGGCATACTCTGGTGAACTTGTTCAATTTCTCACCCAAACCCAAGATGACCTCCGTATTTCTTCAAAGAAGGTTTAGTTTCTGGAAAGGTCTCTTGCTCCTTTACAAGCTTCTCATGATGCTGCCGTGGCTAAGAGAGATGAGCTAAGAGCTGAAGTTGAACAATGGGAGAAGGATTACGAGGATCTTGAAGACAAAGCAGTCGCCGATGTTAGTTGGGCTTATCTAAATGCCCGTCTTGACACATTTACGGAAATGGGCCAGGAGGGTTTTGACTTGGAAGCCGAAATTGCTAAAACTAGAGAGAAGATTGAGAAGTCCCAGCAAAGTCAGAATTTCTCTTCACCTGAGGCTGAGGTCCCTGCTGCTCGTTTCTCGCCATCTCAAGCCGCTCCTCCTGCTAGCAAAGACAATCCCCCAATCTAGAAAAGATTTTATGGAACTTGGTTCTCCCTTTTTTTTATTTGCAACAATTGGTGGTTACCCCCGATCCCATTGGGGGTAAAGTTTGATCCTTTGTAAGTCCCCAAATGACAACTTAGGGGAAACCTATGTATAAACAAAGCCGGCTTAGACTAAGTTAACACTTAGCTTTTTGCCGTAATATTTCAATATAAATATTAACATGACTTTTGATTTCTTTGAGTTTTTGTTTCACTCTTAAGTCTTTTGCATGCTTTCTTTTCGAGGTTTTTGGTTTACCTCCTAGTTTTTGACTTTGCATTAAATAATGCTTAGATTTTTCATACCTTTTCATAAAGAGGCATGATTTATAAGAGAGGGCCCGTTTTTGATTGACACTTAATGAAGAAGACGTCTCAACTTCATAATGGTGTAAATATACAAAAGAGAGATAGGAATTTCACATGTTTTTCTTTGACAATGTTTTGAAGAATGTTTTTGTATTATTTTTGAACTTTCGCAACATTTTACATGTGTTTTTGTATTGTCCATAACTCTTTTGTAACTGTTTTTCTTACAACAGATTTGGTATAAACTTGTACTCGTAACTGTTTTTCTTTTGCAACAGTTTTTTTTGAATTAATACAAGGGTATAACTGTTTTCATTTATAACAGTTTTTTTGAATAAATATAAGGGTATGAATTTTTACCCATAACTATTTTTGTTTACAACAGTTTTTGAATAAATACAAGGATAATGCTTTTTTCATCCGTAACTGTATTCATTTAAAAAAGTTTTTGACTAAGTACAAGGATGTGCATTTTTATCCGTATCTAATATTTTTCCTTTAACCCAAACAATCGTTTACATTTACGAATATATTTTTTGAAACATTCTTTTACATTTACGAATATGTTTTTTGAAGGTTTCTGAATCAGGCTTTGTGTTTGTGTCTTTTGCTCTTTGATTTTGCTCATAGTCCTCGACTTGTTTGGGAAGATGGATCTTCAAGCTTGAGCTTTGACTTTTTGATAGTCTTCTTTGCTTCTTCTTTGCCTTCCATAATGTATAGTCCCCTAAGTGTTTGAGCTTTAAAGAATGAAATCTCGAGCACTTGACTATTCCTTCCTTGTGGTCCTTTTCCTGAAAAGGAAAAACATACGGGACTCGAAGGTATATAGTTTTTATATGATGACTGCTTAACCCCTAAAAACGTCATTCAGAAAGTTGTAACCCTAGACCGGGAATTCAGTTACTTCCTCGTGTCTATGCAGGTCTAGTATCATCATCTGGTGATGTGTTAGCTTTTTGCCTATCATCTAAAAAGGTTGGTACAATTTTAACTGTACAAAAGTGAAATCGAACGTAATGATACCTGACCGAGGGTATTCCTTTTACTCAGAAGTAATACTTCTTCAAATGAACAACATTCCAACTAGTTGGTAAGATTCTGCCGTCCATAGTTTCCAGCTCATAAGCGCCTTTTCCTACAATGCCACAGACTTTGTAAGGTCGTTCCCAATTTGGATTTAGCTTTCCTGCACTAGCTTCCTTTATCGATTGGAAGACTTTTTTAAGAACGAAGTCCCCAATTTTGAAATATCTTAGGTGAGCTTTTCTGTTGTAATATCGGTCTATAATTTGTTTTTGGTCTGCCATACGTATTAGTGCATCTTCTCTCCTTTGCTCGAGCAAATCCAGATTTGTCCTTAACTCGTTGTTGTTTGTTTCTTCCGTTGCTGTTGTGAAACTCGTGCTTGGTTCGTCGATTTCCACTGGTATTAAAGCTTCTGAACCATAAAGAAGTGCGACTGGAGTTTCTCCCGTGGCTGTTTTTGTAGTAGTTATGTAAGCCCATAAAAGTGCAGGTAGTTCGTCAGGCCAATTTCCCTTGGCTTTTTCCAACCATTTCTTTAAGTTGTTGACAATGTCTTTGTTTGTTGACTCGGCTTGCCCATTAGCCATGGGGTGATATGGCGCCAAAGTGATTCATTTGATTTGCCAACTTTCGAAGAATTTCGTGATTTGTGAGCCTATGAATTGCGGGCCATTGTCACATACGATCTCCTTTGGTATACCAAAGCGGCATATTATGTGTCTTCATATGAATCTTTTCACTTCTTTTTCTCGCACCTGTTTAAAAGCGTCTGCCTCTACCGATTTTGTGAAATAATCCGTTAATACGAGTAAGAATTGTACCTTTCTTTTAGCTGGGGGAAGGGGTCCCACTATATCCATGCCCCATTTCATGAATGTCCATGGTGATACCACTGGGTGGAGTAATTATGCTGGCCGGTGCATATTGTTAGCATGTCGCTGACATTTGTCGCATTTGGCTACGAAGTTCTCAGCATCTTCCTCCATTTTAGGCCAATAATACCCTGCTTTGATTATGGTTTTGACTAAGGATCTTGCTCCTGCATTGTTTCCGCAGTGTCCTTCGTGCACTTCCTTCATTATGTACTTCGTTTAATCGGGTCCAAGGTATTTTTCTAGGGGACCTCCAAACATTTCACGGTATAGAGTTTCACGAACTAGGTAGTACCGTGCAACTTTCTGGCGAAGTGCTTAAGCTGCTTTTTTTATCTTCAGGCACGGTACTGTTCTGCAAAAAATTTACAATTTTATTTCTCCAATACCAGGTTAAATTGTTAAATGTTACCTCATTTTTATCCTGGTCGATGCTGAATGAAAGTGTATGACAATTGCATTGTCTTTATTTGTTACGTCGGTAACTACTGCGAGGTTAGCCAATGCATCCGTTTCTGCATTTTCCTCCCTGGGTATTTGCATAACTTTCCATGACTGGAATTGACTTGCTAGGTCTCGTGCCTTTTCCAGATGTTGTTGCATCTGAGTCTCTCTAGCGGTATAAGTCCCCTGCATCTGGTTTACCACTAGTTAAGAGTCACTTTTGATCACGATCTGCTCAATTGAGAGTTGTCGTGCCGGTTCAAGACGTGCAATGACAACTTCGCACTCTGCTTCATTGTTAGTTATAGGATAACATTTAATGGCTTGTCGTATCTTTTCACCCGTAGGTGATATTAAAATAATTCCCAAGACGACTCCTTTTACACTAGAAGAGCCGTCAGTAAATAGGGTCCATATTCCTGAATTAGCCCCATTGAAGAGTTATATCTCTTTTTCTACTTCAGGGATTATGCTAGTATTAAATCAACGACGAAATCAGCTAAAATTTGAGACTTTATTGCAGTCCTAGGCTGATATATTATGTCATGTTCGCTTAATTCTATTGCCCATTTAGCTAATCTCCCTGATAACTCTTGTTTATGCAAAATATTCCTCAGTTGATACGAAGTCACAACAGCGATTGGGTGACTTTGAAAATACGATCTTAACTTTCTAGCTGCCATGATTAGAGCTAAGGTCAATTTTTCTAGATGAGGATATCTAGTTTCAGCATCTAATAAAGACTTGCTTACATAATAAATTGGAGATTGTTTACCTCTGTCTTCTCTTACCAGTACCACACTTACGACAATTTCTGCAACGACAAGATAGACATACAACGTTTCTCCCTCCTTTTGTTTAGACAGCAGCGGGGTTTTTTGATAGATAGGCCTTCAGATCCTTGAGAGCCTGTCGGCATTCTTCAGTCCATTCGAACTCATTATGCTTTTTTAGAACTGAAAAGAATTTAAAACTCTTCTCCGAAGACCTGGAGATAAATCTTCCTAAGACTGCGATTCTTTTTGTTAGTCTTTGAACTTCTTTTTTGCTCGTAAGTATATCGGGTATTTCATCAATAACTTTAATCTGAGCAGGGTTTACTTTTATACTCCTATTTGATACAAGGAAACCCAAAAACTTACCTGATTCAATGCTAAAGGCGCATTTTTCTGGATTTAGTTTCATGTTATACCTGCGCAGGATTTCGAAAGTGATTGAAAGATGCTGGAAATGATCTTCTGCTTGTGTTGATTTCACTAGCATGTCATCAATGTATACTTCTATTGTTTTCCCCAGATGTTCCCGGAACATCTTGGTCACTAGCCTTTGATACGTGGCTCCCGCATTTTTCAAGCCAAAAGGCATGACTTTGTAACAATAAGTCCCCCTAATAAAGGAAGTTTTTTCCATGTTTGAGGGATCCATTTTTATCTGATTATAACCAGAATACGCATCTAGAAAGCTTAACAATTCATGACCTGCAGTGGCATCAATCATTTGATCTATGTGCGGTAATGGAAATGAGTCTTTAGGGCATGCTTTATTCAAATCTGTGTAATCTACGCATACTCTCCATTTACCATTCTTTTTGGGTACCACTATGGTATTAGCTAACCAATTAGGATATTTTACCTCGCGTATTGAACCAATTTTCAAGAGTTTTTGTACCTTTTCATCGATCACTTGGTTCTTGAATGATCCTTGCTTTCTTTTCTTTTGCTTGACAGACATGAAGGATGGATCTTCATTTAGTTTATGAGTCATCACTTCTGGGGGTATACCTGTCATATCTGAATGGGACTAAGCAAAACAATCTGAGTTAGATTTTAAATATTCAATTAACTTACCTCTTCTCGCGGGGCTTAGCCTCGAGCCTATGTGAACTTTTTGCTCAGGCTCCTGTTCGAACAATGGGATAGCTTCGAGCTCCTCAGTAGTTGTTTTAATATGCTCGTCTCCTTTTGGCTCTTGAATGACATCGGGTCTGTAATCCATGTCCGTATGTTTTGATGTTTCCTCTGTGGTGATTTGGTTCACCTTCTCGTGGCTTCCTTCTTCCGTACCTATTTGGGCGATTTCCTCGTCTTTTGACTCTTCTGCTACCTCTTTTTTGTTGGAGTGTACTACTGAATTTATATTCCTTGAGGTCTGCTGATCGCCTCGAATTTGTTGAATTCCCCATTTGGAAGGGAATTTTATTACTTGATGTAAAGTAGATGGTATTGCTTCCATGTCATGGATCCATGGTCTCCCCATGATTACGTTGTAATCCATATCGTTATCAATGACTTGAAATTTCGTATTTTTTATTACTCCTTATGCATAGGTACTAAGCTCAATTTCTCCTTTTGTTATGACCGTAGAGTTGTCAAACCCAGATAAGGCTCGTGCTTTTGGGATTACTCGATCCTCCATTAGCATTTCTTCCAAAACTCTCCACAAAATGATGTTGACTGAGCTACCTAGATCAATCAACACCCTTTTTACATTAGTGTCATTGTGATGACCCAAAAGGTCATCCTAAGTAATTCCAGCTAAATCTGTGTTCCGAGGCCCTGAAAACCTCCGTTAATCTCACCCCGATATGCGTGTGCAGCCCGAGCGTGTAGTCGGGAAGTCCTTATGTTGAAATTTGATGAAAATAGAATTTTATGATAATTAAATGAATAAAGTTGACTTTGGTCAACATTTTTGGTAAACTGACCCGAACATTTTTGGTAAATGAATAAAATTATGATAGAATTTTATAGATGATATTTTGATATACTCTCGCAGCCGAGAAGAGCATGAGCAGCACCTTAGAGTCGTCCTCCAGACTCTGAGAGATCGGCAGTTGTATGCCAAGTTTTTTAAGTGTGAGTTCTGGTTGAGTTCTGTGGCATTCTTGGGCCACATGGTATTGGCATAGGGCATTCAGGTGGATCCGAAGAAAGTTTCAGCAGTTAGAGATTGGCCTAGGACCACTTCAGCCACAGAGATTCGGAGTTTCTTGGGCCTAGCAGGCTATTATCGCCGGTTCGTGGATGGGTTTTCATCTATAGCAACCCCTATGACCAAGTTGATGCAGAAGAATGTTCAGTTCAGATGGTCGGAGGAGTGTGAAGCGAGCTTTCAGAAGCTCAAGACAGCATTGACCACAGCACCAGTGTTGGTATTGCCCACAGGTTCAGGTTCTTATACAGTGTATTGTGATGCTTCGAGAACTGGGCTTGGTGCAATGTTGATGCAGGATAGGAAGGTTATAGNGATCATAAGAGTTTGCAATACTTGTTTAAGCAAAAGGAGTTGAATATGAGGCAGATGAGGTGGTTAGAGTTGCTGAAATATTATGACATTACTATTCTCTGCCATCCGGGAAAGGCCAATGTGATGGCCGATTGCTTGAGCCGGAAGTCAGTCAGCATGGGTAGTTTGGCTTATCTATCAGTTGGAGAGCGACCTTTGGCTTTGGATGTTCAGGCGTTAGCCAATCGATTTGTTAGATTGGAGGTTTCTGAGGGTGGCAGTGTTTTGGCCCATACCGTCGCTCGTTCTTCATTGTATGATCGCATTCGCGCCAGGCAGTATGAGGATCGTCATTTGTGTGCTCTTAGGGATGCGGTTCGGCATAGACGTGCCAAGCAGGTCACAGTTGACGTTGAGGGAGCTCTGAGATTGCAGGGTCGTATATGTGTTCCGGATGTTGATGGCCTTCGTGAGTTAATATTGCAAGAGGCCCATAGTTCCCGGTATTCCATTCATCCGGGCGCCGCGAAGATGTTCCAGGACTTACGACAGCATTATTGGTGGCGTAGAATGAAGAAGGACATTGTGTCTTATGT
>MDKH01095777.1:0-23048 GCA_005239495.1 Nicotiana undulata | reverse complement strand
GATGCTGATTATGTAGGTTTCCTGGTTGACAGGAAAAGTACTTCAGGCATGGCTCACTTTTTGTGCTTCTGCCTTGTCTCTTGGGCCACCATGAAACAAAATTCAGTAGCTTTGTCTACTACTGAGGCTGCATATGTGGCTGCAACCTCTTGTTGTGTCCCGTTGTTATGGATCAAGCAACAACTCCTAGACTTTGGTATAGATGTGGGATGCATTCCTATTTACTGTGACAACACTAGTGCAATTAGTATGACTAATAACCCGGTTCATCACAAGAGAACTAAGCACATAGATGTTAGGCACCATTTCTTGAGGGATAACTATGAAAAGGGGATGATCTCAATCGAATTCTGTGTCACTGATCATCAAATTGCTGATATATTTACCAAAGCATTGATCAGGGAGCATTATGAGAGAAACATGCTTGAATTTTGGGATGATTAAGATCACCTAATTGAAAAACAAAATGAAAAAAAGGGGGAAGTTTTCTGGCTAGAAATTTTAATTAGGTACTTAATCAGATTAATCATTGCTCAGTACTATGTCTTTATTTCCATACTCTTCTGCCATGTATTAATATGATTCTCTAGCTGCTAATGATGTTTCTCTATTTTTGTGAATTGAGGCAAAATAAAGATTTTTAACACGATGAACCTGGTTCATCCATGCTGGTTTACATGACTGACAAGGTACGTTCTCATGCCCATACATGTATTAATTCAAGAAAAGTCATACATGAGTAGGACTCTATCCATTTATGGTTCAATTCAAATTCTCGTACTTACTCAAATAATGAACCAGTTTCAAGAAGTTCCATCACATTAAATTAGCCTAGTTTTAGGGGGAAAGAAATGGTCTAATCAATGTCAAATCACTGACAGTCCTTAATCGATTAGTATCCTACTTGTGTTTAATACTCGTCCGTTATAATCACCCCAGCCACAAGTTATAAATAATCCATCATTACCCATAGTGAATAAAGCAATACACGAACCCTGTTCAAGTCACTCAAACTAAAATCTCTACTGCCTTTTGCCCTCTCTTCTTTTTGTCTAAAAATTAAAAATGTCATCTGCTTCATCTGATTCTCAAAATTGTGACTACGATGAAGGTGTATATGAGTCTGATTCTCCACCTGTCTACAGTTCTGAATCCTCTGAGACACCTGAAACCCCTGAATACCATGATGCTCTTAAACCTACACCAAACCCTACCCCAGCCCCAAAACCCCGTCGTGTCAAGGTTCTTGCACAAACATCTGTGGCTTCAGGGTCACGAGCAAAGTTCTTGGAAGATTTATTACAGGCTGAAGAATAACCCAAACCAGATTCGTCCAGTAAATCGTTTAAATCAGCACATGAGGACGATGCACCTGGTTCGTCAAGTGCTGAGAAAGGTAATATTGAAGTTACCTCTGTGTTAAATTCTGAAAATAGATTTGTACTGGTTGGGTCTGTGGTGGATGTAGAAGTGCCAAGTAGGCAACGAAAAACAGGGAAAATTCTTGAGAATGAGGGAGATGCAGGTGTGAGGGGATCTGGGAAGGATGGTTCCACACTTGAAATTTGTGGCCCCATTCTTGAAAAACTTGAAGATGATGTCGTAGTGATAGGGGGAACTACTGAAGCTGAGGAAGCTGCTGCTGGATTAGAAAAGCTAATGAAGGAGATAGATGAACGTGTTTCTTCTGGGGAAGAAACCTTGGCTGAGAGACTGAAGAAACTGGGGGACTCATACAACCCCAAGAAGAGAAGGACTCCAAAGTCCATCAAGTCTAAAGCCTCAGTTTCCTCAAAGAAAAGGAAAACTGATGAGTTTGTTGGTGTACCTGTTCCAAGGGTACGAGCTACGAGAAATACTATTCGAGAAGAAGAGGAGAAGCTAAAAAAAGCTATGCAAGAGAGCAAAAGAAAGAAGGCTGAGAAAGGGAAAGCGAAAGTGGGGGAGCCTGTTGAGGCTATTGCTGTTGATGAGGTGTTGGACCTGGTCCAACAAGATGAAGAGGTTGCTCCAGCGGTGATCAAGACACCCAAGGCCAAATTGGCTAAGACTTCCACAAAGAAGTCAGCACTTGTGTCTGCTACCACCGTGAGTACATCTACGAGGACACGATCTAAAATAAGTCAAAGAAGAAAGTTCAGATTGTTGAGAGGGATAATGATCCTGATTGGAGTGGAGATGATGAGAAGAAGGTTGGTTAAGTGTCGATTGACAGAGTTGCCATGTTTGGCAAGAGACATATTTTGAAGGGAAAGTTATTGAAGGACTTGGAGGAGCCAGGTATGAGGTACTTAGTGGATTTTCTGGTAGCTCAAGGCTGGAAGGACATGGTCCTTCGCAGGGAAGGCAGGCTGGTCAGAAATGAGGTTGTGGAGTTCATGGAGAATGCAACTGTGATTGAAGGAAGGGTTACATCATTGGTCAGGGGAGTTGAAATCTCCTTTGACGCTCAAGAACTGGGATTCATTCTAGACATTCCATCTGAGGGCTACGACGACTATACAAGGCAGAGATGGTCTTGCTTGGATGGAATGGCCTCAGCACTCAACATCACCAGATTCTTTTGTGACAATGAAGAAGAGCCTGAGCCCAGGGCTGTGTACAAAAGCGAGATGAAGCCTGGACACAAGTTGTTCTTTGAGTTTGTAATTAAATTTATGCTGCCCAGACAAGAGCGCAGGCACATTGCCAACTGCATGAATCTAACGCTCATAGAGTGCGTATACAGAGGCAAGCATATCAATTGGCCATATTTAATCATCCAGCTTTTGGACAAAGTGGTGAATGGCACCATGGCCCATGCAATTCCTTATGGCTTTATCCTTACTGCAGTTATGGCTCTTTTTGGAGTCCCCACAAAGAAGGCTGAAATGGCTACTGCAAAGGATTTCTTTGGGAAGGACACTTTGTTGTCATGTGATTACACTTTCAGTGCCCCGGCAGATGAACCTGGTTCATCTCAGAAGCAACCAGTCAACAGCAAGGTCCGTACTCTGGTGCAAGAAAGCGAGCGAAAGTATATGTAGATTCTTCATTTGAAGACTCGCTTAGTTGAGGTGGAAGGTGAGCGTGATGCTCTCAAAGCTGAATTAGCCAAGGAGAAGGAGAAAAATGAGGGTGTCTTACACAAAATGCTGTCTCTTCTCCAAACCAAGAATCTTGCCTCTTCTTCACCACCCCAAACTTAGGAATTTCCAGAACTACCCCCTCTTATCATATCAAGTGCCTAGTTCGGGACTGTGTCGAGTGTGTTTTGTTTCAGTTTTTAATTCTGTCTTCCTCATGTTTTGGTTGTTTTTGATTTAATATGTTTTGGTGTTGATAATCCATGTTAATCAAATGAAAGCTTGGTGTTTTGACAAATGTCTCTATTTATGATTTAGCTTACATTATTGGTTTCTTGTGCTAATTAATCATGTTTGCACCCGCAGTTGCCTAAATTGGCCATGAGTAAGAATTAATAACTGGTAAGTATCATTTTGCAACTTTTTGATGATGCCAAAAGGGGGAAGATGTTGTGTTGTTGTTCAAAAAATTTTAAGTGATATTTATAACCTAATGAACCTGGTTCTTGATGATTAATTCTCACAAATATACAAAGTGTTGGATGTATATACAGGATAAAAGCACAGAGTTTGTCATCATCAAAAATGGAGAATTTGTTGGCCCATGTCACTGAATGGGTTTTGAAGATTGACAAAACTGTATCAAGTTGAACCAGGTCCATCATAGCATACACATTTGAATGAAGCAGTTGGAACACGAATAGTACAAGTTTAGGAGATATCAGTGATTGCTGAGTATCAAAGATCTAAGAAAATGTCTCCTAGTACGAAAATGTTGCAAATTGATAGAGAAGACAGAAGTTGATATCAGCTAGGACAGAAATAGAGGAAGGAAGTTGAGTTACAATCAAACTCGTTTACCAAGGAAGAGTTGGATCAAAATTGAATCATTGACTTAACAACGGACTCTATAAATAATCAATGTATTACTGCTGAGAGGGGAGACGCACAAGTGCTAAAGTGAATCAAGTTCTGAAGCAAAAGTTCCAGAGATTTTGCAAGCAGAATTGTTGTGCGATACAAAGGCTACAGTTCAACTAGAAGAAACAGTTCCATTGTTTATGTATTGAGTCTAGTTGATTGTAGTAGGAGTTTTAATATTGTATCTTATCAGCTTTCATAGAAGCAATTGTAATAGGTACAAATTGATCAAGTTAGAGTTAGCTTGAAATCTGTAGAAATTAGCTAGAGGCTAGTTGATACAAAGAGGATTAGAGTTAGTCCTAGGATTACAAAAGAGTTTATTTTGTAAGTCCGTTTTGGCTAAGAGTTTTAGTGAAGAGTTTGAGCAAATCCTACTGAGGAGTAGGTCGTGGTTTTTTCACCTTTTGAGCCAGGTGTTTTCCATGTAAAAATCCCTGTGTCTTTACTATTACTGCTTAATTATTCCGCAAACAGTAGTAAGTAGTAGACTAAGAAGAACCGGGTTCTTCTTATTAGACAACACTCGAAAATTGGGTATTGTACAATTAACTTGTAATATTGTGTAGTATTGAAGTCTAAAACAACAGCATGAATTCCTTATGATATTCCCACACACTTATATTACCTTACTTGAAGAACTCAAACTCTGATGCTTGGAATGCCCGAATCTCGGCGGGCAAGAAATGATCTATGAAGGCATCTGCAAACTCACTCCACCTCGCCGGAGGGCTCCCCTCCTCACGAGAATCCTCCCACATCTCGAACCAAGAATATGTCACTCCGTTCAAGCGATAAGAGGCCAACTCTACTCCCTCTGTCTCAGTATCACGCAGGACTCGGAGGGTATTGTACATCTCATCGATGAAATCCTAAGGATCAGCCTCTGGGTCAGTACCTGTGAACTCTGGAGGGGCTAGCTGAAGAAACCGGTTAACCCTGGAACCTGAGGAATCCCTTGCCCGCTAGAGGATGTGGTGGAAACATTTGATATCTGGGACTGAGAGGCCACTAATTCCGTCAACATCTGAATAGCTCCCCTAAGGTCCCCTTCAGAAATACCGGGACCGGAAGCTGGGGCTGGAAGAGGATCAGGAATATCAGCGGGAGGGATTGTAGCACCCTCCGCTGGAGCAGGAATTTGAATGGTCTGTCCTGGAGTGGAGGAGTCAGGCTGATTCATGGTCGGGGAATCATTCTCACCCGCACCATCATATTGGAAATTTATGGCCACTCCTGGGGTGGCATTAGCCTCTAGGCCGAGTCGAGCTTTCTTCCTGGGTGCCATTTACTGAAAGTTGAAACAATGCACGAGTTAGAGAGGAAAAACCTCACCTTTAACTCCATCGCACGATACAGAATAACAATGAAGGGTAGTATTCCTAAATGTCCAAGCAGCCCCCTAATTATAGATGAGGTCGACAACACACCGATAAGAAGGGATCTACTAGACACGGCTCCAAGACATCCTAGGACACTTTTAAAACCTTAGGCTCTGATACCAAGTTTGTCACGCCCCAAAATCGAGGGACGGGACCGGCGCCTAACCGAGTGACCCAGTCAAGCAAGCCTGTTTAGCCTTTCCTACCCGACTCGTTTCTCCCCTGTGTTTATAGCATACATTATTTACATGAGGTAGCAAGAGGTAACTCAAAAGCATATATATATATATTCATAACATTAAGTCCATTTTCCTCTTTCACCATTTCCAACGTTAGATATTCTAAACATACATACTAATTACAATATTCACGATACGGAATCACGATTACGATTGAATCCAACAACTACCCAAAATATATTTATATACAACCCACATAAGTGTCTACGGAGCCTTTAAGAGTTTGGAGAAATATACATAGACCTGCCAACGACAAGGCCCCGGTTATACCTCAAAAGGGACAACATGTACAAAAGAGATCAATATGTATCTACACACGGCCCCGGGAGGAAATGGGGCTCACCAGAACTGCTGAAAGGAGGAAGAGAAAGCACTTCTATCGACGATCGGCGCTACCTGCTACAAACCACTTACATCCATTTAAAAAGATGTAGCGCCCCCGGCAAAAGGGACGTTAGTACCATTGAATAGTACTAGTATGTATGAAAAAACTCTACTCTAGACAGGATAAACATCAACAGGCAATGATACAAATAAAGACATCATTTAACAATTCACCGAAGTAGGGGAAAACACAAATAAGAGTCACCATGTTTCTTATCCCGTTTTGCCATCTTTTGGTTAACGATTTTTTAAGTTCAAGTGTTATTATTATTATTACTATACCACCGTGTCGTTGTCATACGGGGTCTGATCTCGGCCCGACCGGCTAAGACATCCTAGGTGAGTCACCAACAACATCATAACTCATATCATCACTGTGGCATTTTCACACGGAGTCCGGTATCTCACCGGCTGGGTCCGGTATCTCACCGGCGGGGTCATCTCAACTGAAACAGTGAGGCAATAATCAATATCATATCTCAATCCGAATGTCTCCATGTGTACGTCATGGAGTACGATCCCGGCCCGATCGACTAGGCCATCTCACCCTAGGACATCACCCATCATTTTTTTGACTTTTTAGTTTACTTTTATCATTTTCCATCTTTTGATTCACATCTCATATCATTTCACTCTTGTGATTCATATTTCATATCATTTCAATCCTTTGATTCATATTTCATATCAATTCAATCTTTTGATTCACATTTTATATCAATTCAATCTTTTGACTCACATTTTATATCAATTCAATTTTTTGACTCACATTTTATATCAATTGAATCTTTCATATCTACCACACCCATCACATAAGAGGATTCGCACACATAGTAAAGGAAGGAGCATAATGGTCATTCTTCACAACCGTCATGCCACCCTTTTTTGGAACACATTGCACTGGGCTAACCCAACTGCTGTCTGAGATGGGGAAAATGATTTTCGCATCTAACCACTTGATGATTTCTTTCTTCACCACTTCCTTCATGTTTGGATTCAGCCGCCTTTGGTGTTCCCTAGAAGGCTTGTGTCCCTCTTCCAGGAGAATCTTGTGCATACAATATGCCGGGCTGATCCCTTTGATATCTGCCATGGTCCATCCAATGGAAGTCTTGCACTCAATGAGTACCTGTAACAACTGATTTTCCTGCACATCTAACAAACTAGATGAGATAATAACAGGTAGAGTAGCGTTAGGTCCAAGAAATGCGTACCTGAGATGGGCTGGCAATGGTTTCAACTCCAGTTTGGGTGGTTCTTCCACAGATGGTTTGGCTGGCGGGATCTCTCTTTTCTCTAAGTGTAATGGCTCAAACTCGAGAGCCCTCGGCCAAACCCCTTTACCTTCAAGTGCTAACACCCATTCTGCCAATTCTTCCCCATTTACCTCATCTAAATTCATCAAACATGCAGCAAGGGGGTCCTCAATAGTTAAGGACGCATCATCTTCCTCCACTATCACATCCACAACATCAATGAGAGAGCAATTAGCAAACTCACTTGGCCACCTTATAGATTTTGTCATATTGAATGTGATTTCTTCACCGTTAAGCCTCATCTTGAGCTCCCCAGTTTCACAATCAATGAGGGCTCTTCCTGTGGCCAATAATGGCCTTCACAAGATTATGCGAATCTCCTCATCTACTCGGCAATCCAGTATCAAAAAATCAGCAGGGAACACAAACTTCCCCACTTGCACTAAAACATCATCCAGAATGCCTGACTGTCTCTTCACCGTCCTGTCAGCCAACTGCAGTAACATAGAAGTTGGTCTGGCTCTACCAATCCCCAGTCTCTTGTAAATGGCCAAGGGCATGAGATTAATATTGGTCCCCAAATCGCAAAGTGCTTTGGCAAAAGCAAAATTTCCAATGGTGCAGGGAATTGTAAAGCTCCTTGGATCGGATAGCTTCTATGAAATTAGCCGTGTCACTACTGCACTGCAAGTCTAAGTAAGGGTCACAGTTGCCAATTCTTGGAAATTGAATTTTCGGGACATCAAGTCCTTCATCATCTTCACATAGCCAGGCATCTCCTTCAGAGCATCAATTAGAGGAATGTTTACCTGTATCTGTTTCAGCATTTCCAAGAACTTTTTGTACTGCTCAACCTTTTGGTATTTGGCCAGCCTCTGAGGGAATGGTGATGGCGGTCTCTTTTTCCTAGTGGTTTGGTTCTTTTCTTTCTCAACCACCACTTCAACTACCGGCTCTTGGTCTATCTTCACTTCTTTTTCAGCCTCACTCTGCACAGTGGGTTTTCCTCCAGCAGTTTGCACTGTTACCTGGGTCAAGTTTGTTGAATCATCAAGTTCAATCAGAACTCGTACTAGTGTCTCTTCCTGCCTACTTTCATGAGCTATTTCATGTTCCAAGTCTAAGTCTCTTCCATTGCGGAGACTCACTTCCATCAGCTGCTTCGGGCCCTGGTCCTTAGGGTTTACCTGAGTATCTGCAGGTAAAATCCCAAAAGGACGATTGTTCAAAGACATTGATATCTGGCCCATCTGCACTTCAATATTTTTAATGGCTGAATCGTGTGAATCTACTCTCTCACTGATTTTGGTAGTTGACCCAATCACCTGTTGCATCATCGCTTCAAGCCTGGAAAACCCATCTTCTTGTCTCTCCCCTTGTTGTTGTTGAGGGGGTGGTATGCCTGCTGCTGATATTGATTGTAAAACCCTTGTCTCATAGCACCCATGTTGCCATTGTTATGCTGCTGATGAGGTGGTCTGTACGACTGAACTTGCTGACCCCAATTCTGTCCACCCTGTTTCTGGCCTCCATAGTTTGACACATAATTCATATTCTCCGGGTAGTGAAGATGATCACAGTATGCATTCCACTGATTACCAATTGGTTGGCTAATGCAAGATGTGCATAAGCCCTCATTGGTAGTATATACAATATGAACTTGCTTCTTCTGCCCTGACTCCTCTACCTTCTTCGTAAGTAAGCTCATCTGTGTCATCAAAGTTGCCATATTTTCAGCAATAGAGTTGGACGGATCTAATGGCACTGAGTGAACGATAGGGGTAGTAGGTGCACCCCTGGTTATCCACCCTGAGTTTTGTGCCATTTTATCAAGTAAAGCCTGGCTTTATCTCCACGTCTTACTCAGGAATGCTCCATCAGCTGAAGCATCAACATTAGCTTTCACACCATCAACCAGACCCATATAAAATCGCTTCCCCAACATCTGTTATGGAATGCCATGGTGAGTATAGACTACCAACATCCCTTTAAACCGTTCCCATGTCTCCTGCAGTGTCTCCATAGGTTTCTGCCTGAAGCTCAAGATCTCATCAATTTGTTGCGCGGTCTTGTTTGGTGGATTGAATTTATTGAAAAACTGCTTGACCAACTCCTCCCATGTAGTAATAGAATTGATGGGGAGTGAGTTGAGCCAAGTCTAGGCTACTCCTGTCATTGAGAACGGAAACAGAAACAGTCTTATTGCCTCCGGAGTGACGTTTGGTTGCCTCTGTGTCTTGCAGATCGACATGAATTTCTTCAAATGTTGTTGGGGATCCTCAATGTATGACCCCGAAAACAACCCCTTATTCTACAACAAGTGCAGCATATTATTTGTGATTTGGAAGGACTCAGCTTCTATCTACGGGACCATGATCGCGGTGGCCAAATTCTCTGTTGTGGGTTGTGCCCAGTCATATAAGGGCGCCTCAGGTGCAATGGGCACCTCAGGCGCTGCAATGTGTCCAGATGGGTCAACCACATATTCCCCATTATTAATGTTCATCATGTCATTCAGGTCTGCCATGTCTGTTTCAATGGGTTCAATGAATGGTTGTTGCTTGCTTCTCCGGTTGGCCCTGTTCAAGGCCTTGAAAACTTTTTCGGGGTTTGGTAAGGCTTCAAATACTTCACCAGTTCTCGATGAGTTTCTAGGCATGCACCTGTACAACCGATTCAGCAAACATTAGAACTTCAATATATGAAAGAAATCAAAAGAAAATTGATTACACTTAAGAATTTTGTATTTTCCTCCAACTACAAATGATAATACCGTTAATTCCCCAGCAACGACGCCAAAATTTGATCACGCTCAACTATTTCTAATAAAAGACTAAGTGAGTGTTGCATATATAATCCGGATATTTTGCCCAGAGTCGAATCCCACAGGGAACTAACGTATCAAATGTTGTTGTTAGATTACTAGATTCTTAATAATCAACTTTATCAAAAATTATGAATATCACTTGGTGGTGTTTTTACTACTATAGCTGGAAAAAATAATAAACTAAAGATTAACTAAGAATGAGGTGTAAACAATTGTAATAAAGGTCTAAGGTTATGGTTTCCCGCGTTGATGAAATCCCTTCTTGTATATTTCCTATAGTTTTGACTTAGTTGTCTCTATCAATCATGAACACTCCAACTATCATAAATCTCTCTAAAGTAATTATGATAATCTACTAGACGCACTCTCTCAAGTTACGCTAGCTAAATTGCATTACAGTTCACTTTAGATTGCACCCGAGGTATCGTTATCTCTAATCCAACCTCTAAACCCTCGGTTATGGATCTCGCCTATACTCCGGGAGTGATGTTGTTCAAACAACTACCTAAATATGCACTCTCTCTCAAGTAGATACATAATAAATAGGAACAGGTAATTGAGGGCCCTTCAATCAACTACAACAAGAACGTAGTTGAACAAATAGAGTTTAACAACCAACCAAAACTATATTAATATCACAATAAGTTCATCCCCAATGGGTTTCACCAAAACCTTAGATTAGAAAAGTTAGCTACTCATAACAATAACGAAAAGTACAAAAGAATTCATGAACACTAGTAAAAATCACAAGGGAAGGAGATATGGATTGATGCCCAATTTCCCTCTTTGCCTCTTGCCTTTGCTATTCTTGTTCTAGACTCTAAACCTTGATTAACTACTTCTTTGGGCGAGTTGAACCTTTCATAGGTTGAGTGGATTGGCCTTGAACTTCCAAAAATACCCTTCAGCTATTACTTTTCACGTCTGGACTAGCGCGGGCGCGCTAGTCACGCGCTAATGCCCACACTAGTTGAGTTACGCACTGCCTCAGAAGAACTGGACTAGCACGGGCGCGCTAGTCTCGCGCTACAGCCCGCGCTAATGAGGTTTCTTTCTGCCTTGTCTGTTGAACTAGCTACAGCCCGCGCTAATGGGGTTTCCTACTGTCCCAAGCATCTTCAGCCTTCAAATCACTCATAAATTATCCCATGGGGCTTTTCTTCTTCAATTTCGCCCGGATCACTATCATAAGACCTCAATAGTGCATTGTACTCCTGTGAAACACAAAAATCACCATTAGAGCCAATTTATCATCATTTAACATACTTAGGACAGTGAAGCATCATTAAGTTAGAGTATAAATATATTCTAAACTACGTGAATTTAGCCTATTATCACTCCCCCTGACAAGAGCATCGATTCACATCTTTGAGCCTTCATCCGGATCTTGTACACTAGCTTCTTGAAAGTTGACGTTGGTAGAGATTTGGTGAATAAATCAGCCATATTATCACTTGAACGGATCCATTGCACATTGATATCACCATTCTTTTGAAGATCATGTGTGAAAAATAACATTGGTGAAATGTGCTTTGTCCGTCTCCTTTTGTGAATCCTCCCTTCAACTGGGCTACGCATGCTGCATTGTCTTCATACAAAATCGTGGGTATTTTATCACGTTTTAAATGACATTTGTCTCGAATAAGATATATTATAGACCTCAAACACACACATTTTCGACTTGCTTCATGAATAGCAATTATCTCAGCATGATTAGACCGCCAAGATATGGCAGTGCCTCCATAGGTAAACACATAGCCTGTTTGAGATCAAGCCTTGTGTGGATCGGATAAATAACCAGCATCAGCATATCTAACAAGATTAGGACTGCAATTATTGTCATAAAATAATCCCATATGGGTAGTCCCTTTTAGATATCGCAATATGTGTTTGATTCTATTACAATATCTCCTTGGAGCAGAGATATATGTTGCTAAGACATTAACTAGAAAAGTTATGTCAGACCTTGTTGTATTGGCAAGATACATTAGTGCACCAATTGCACTAAGATATGGTACTTCATGACCAAGTAGCTCTTCATTCTTTTCTTGAGGTCCGATTGGATCCTTATTCACATCAAGTGACCGAACAATCATCGGAGTACTTAATGGATGTGCTCCATCCATGTAAAACCGTTTCAATACCTTTTCTGTGTAGGCAGATTGATGAGCAAAAATCTCATTTGCCAAATGTTCAATTTGTAAACCGAGACATAATTTTGTCTTTTCGAGATCTTTCATCTCGAATTCCTTCTTTAAATAATGAATTGCCTTTTGGAGTTCTATAGCAGTTCCATAATGTTACGACCCAAAATCCACTAAAAGTCATGATGGCGCCCAACACCGCCGTCAGGCAAGCCAATAGTGAATGGTTAACTTAATTACTCATTTTAGTATTTTTGAAATCATAATTTTCATTAAATAAATAGTAAGAAAAATCATTTACAGGGTAAATGATAATATTTTCACAAACTACAATAATGAACAACCCGTAAACACCCCCCAAAATCCGGTGTCACAAGTGCATGAGAATCAACTAGGAAATATAGTAAAATACAACATCTGTTTGGAATACAAATTAGACAGGAGAATACAAATAAATCTGATGGAGACTCTGCAGGCTTTGCATCGTAACATGAAATGAAGCTCACGGCAAAGTCCCCGTAATAACCGCGCCTCTGTGCCCAAAAGAGCACCAGACATATACGTACCTGCACAAAAATGTGCAGCAAGTGTAGCATGAATACGTAAATCAACGGTACTCAGTAAGTATCTAGCCTAACCCAAAAGAAGTAGTGATGAGAGGTCGACATCGACACTTACTAGTGGTCCAATAAGACAATTACAATAAGAAGTAAGCAAATATGGGGTAGGGTAAAGCAAAGCACAGATTCCCTGGAATGTTAGAACTCAGACATGACAGAGAAGGTAGTCAAAAACGGTAAACGAAATAAATAAGTGTAAATACGTGACACAATCCTCCCCTCTACAATAGACTCAAGCTCTCAATTAGCAATTGTCTCCTTAACCGGAGCTCATATATATATAATGGACCTCATCAGATAGGTCGTGATAATTCAAATCAGGAAGACTCATAGATACACTGACTTCTTATCAAATACTACGCACGATTCCATGAGAGTATTTTAGAGAGATATCGAGGCGTAAGGCCCGATCCCATCATAATCTGTGTACTGTCGAGGGTCGAACAGAATGAACCATATATGCATCTATTATATTACCGAGGCGAACGACCCACTCTCATGAGAGTGTGGTACGTAATCCTGCCGAGAGAGCGGCCCGATCCCATTAGAATAAGAAGCTTTAACATGTCCTTGACCCCACTCACGAATCAACGTGTGATTTATAATTTTAACCAAAACTTTTCAATGAAAACTCACAGTGTGGGAGAAATTTGTAAGAGGAACACAATTATTTCGCGGCTAAGCATGAAACCCGTTAAATCTCTACAATAGCGAGTCTATCACTCTACGCATGTCTAGTCTCAAGTCATAATGCGAAATAAAAGAATTAAACGAGCAAGGATAACCCCTATAATACAAGTATAGCATGGTGTGAACCTAAGTCTAGTTGGACAATAATATGAATCTAGCTACGTGCGGACTCTCGTCATCTCGTGCGTACGTAGCACCCATAACAAGTAGAACATAACAATTACATCACCTAGGGGTAGTTTCCCCCTTAAACAGTTAAACAGGATACTTACCTCGCTTGGCAACCAAATTCAAGATTTCAATAAACCTTTGCCTCGCGAATTGGGGTCTGAAAGCTTCAAATCTAGTCACAAATAACTCAATATACTCAACATGAATCATAGGAATAAAAATCTGAAATTAATCTCAAAACTCAATAGTGGGACCCACATCTAAAATCTAAAAAAAACTCACAAAATTCGAACACTCATTCCGAGACGAGTCCAACCGTATAAAAGTTATCAAATTCCGACATCAGATTGCCTTTCAAATCTTCGTTTTATATTTTTGGAAGATTTTATAAAAATCTGATTTTTCTTCCAATAATTCACGGATTCATGATGTAATTAAGTATGGAATTAGAAAAATATAAATAATATAGGATAAGGAACACTTACACCAATGTTTTCCCATGAAAATTTCTCACAAATCGCCCTTTCCCGAGCTCCCATTTTCAGAACTTAAATCTGATGCCCAGTCATTTACCTATGTGATCGTGGCCAAATTCCCGCGATCGTGAAGCACAAAATTTTTCCAATTTTTTTTTACTCTATGCGATCGCGGCCATTCTCCTGCGATCGCGAAGAACAAATTTTTCCAACAGTCTTCTCCAACTCTTCTGGACAGCCTCTAGTATAATGGTCATATTCTTTTGTACAAAACTCTAAATAACAAATGGTTTACCTTTATGAAAACTAGACACCAAGATCTACAACCTTCATGTTTTGGTCATCTCCCAATTCCTTATAGACTTCAAGATATAAGATGCTAATGTCATCCTCGTGCAACACAAATTTCTTCTTTGCGATTCCAAACATCTTCCTGGACATCATGTAGTGTACCAACCATAACCTTTTGTACACAATTCCAAATTCCAAATGGTTTGATTCTCTAAAAACTAGACACAAAGGGTTATAACTTTTATTGTTGGATTATCTCCAAATCCTTTATAGATTGCGAGATATAAGCTTTCAAAGTCGGGTCAGTGCAACAGAAAGTTTCCTTTACGTGATCGCGAAAGGTCTTCCCCGATCGTGAATCATTGGCCAATTTCTCCCATTTTACTATTCCCCACGATTGCATAGCACATTGTTGTAGCAAAAAACCAGCAGCTAAAAATGGCCTAGAAATGGTCTGAAACCACCCCGAAACTAACTCGGGCCCCTTAGGTTCCCGTCCGAACATACCAACAAGTCTCAAAACATATCACATCCAACAACGCTACGAACACGAATCACACCCAATTCAAGCCTAATGAAACTAAGAAATTCCAACTTCTACATTCGATGTCGAAACATATCAAATCAATTCCGATTGACCTCAAATTTGGCACACAAGTCATAATTAACATCACGGACCTACTCACACTTCCGTCATCAGAATCCGACCCCGATATCAAAAAGTTCACTCCAGGTCAAAATTTCAAAACCTTTCAACTTCCTGCTTTTGCCAAACTACCCCGAAATGACCTACGGACCTCCAAATCCACTACGGACGAGCTTCTAAGTCTAGAATCACCATACGGATCTATTCCCAGGCTCGAAATTCCAAACGAACATCGATAAGATTAAATACTCTTCAACCCAAATTCATGAAATTCTTCCAAAATGCCAACTTTCCATAATAAGTACCGTAGTGCTCCCGGGTCATCCAAAACCCGATCCGGGTATACTCCCAAGTCCAAAATCATCATATGAACCTATTGAAACCTTCAAATCCTGATTTTGTGGTCGTTTACTCAAAAGTCACTATCCATGATTTTACTAGCATAGTAGACCGGATGGAAAATATTGTTGATGTGTTGCCCCAAAACAACCCCTACCGCTACATCACTTGAATCGCACATGATATCAAAAGGAACACTCCAATTTGGAGCAGTGATAATGGGAGTAGTAGTCAACTTGAAATTTAGCAATTCAAAGGCTATAATGCAGTGGAAAATGGTGATTCCTTGTGACTTTGTTGAGCTTATGATAGTCCATACACACTCTCCACCCGGTCACTGTTCTTGTAGGAATCAACTCATTCTTATCATTGGTGACCACCTTCATGCCCCCATTATTTGGGACACATTGAACCGGAGAAGTCCACGAACTATCGAAAATGGGATAGAAAACCCTGGCATCCAACCACTTGATGATCTCATTTTTGACAACCTCTTGCATGGATTTGTTGAGTATCCTTTGGTGTTCAATAGATGGTTTGGAACCTTCCTCCAAGTTAATCTTGTGCACGCAAAATGGGTTTTATCCCCTGAATATCCGCCAATGTCCATCCAATAGCCTTCTTCCTCTTTTGTAGCACTGCCAATGTAGAGTCTACCTGCATGTTAGTCAAACAAGAGGAAAGCATTACCGGTAAAGTAAAATAAGGGACAAGAAATTCATACCGAAGATGTGGAGGCAATGGCTTCAACTCAGGAGGCACCTCGATTGAGGGCTTTGTTGGAGGAGTTGTCCTATTTTCAAGATCCAAGGACAATTTGCGAGGTTCATAAGTGTACGAATCCATTCCTTACAACGAGTTCACGCATTCCATGAAGCCATCCATCTCATCATCATCATCAAAGTTGAGCAAGATGGCCTCCATTGTATCATCAACATTCATAACAGGACTTGTTTCATCTACAATCACATAGGTCACCAAGTCCACGAAAGAACACACCTCTTTGCTATTGAGTTGCCGCAAGGACTTACACACATGGAAAACCACTTTTTCATCACCAACCCGGAAGGTAAGTTCTACGACTTCAACATCAACTAGAGCCTTCCCCGTAGAAAGGAAAGGTCTACCAAGAATAATCGGCACCTCATAATCAACCTCGCAATCAAGAATGAAAAAATCCTCCGGAAGAATGAATTTATCAATACGAACCAATATATCTTCAATCACTCTCAATGGTCTCTTCATGGAACGATAAGTCATTTGTAATATCATAGATGTGGGTCTTAGTTGCCCAATTCCCAAAGTCTTGAAAACCGAATAGGGCATCGAATTGATACTTTCCCCAAGATTACAAAGAGCTTTTGCAAACTCGGCACTCCCAATGGTACACGAAATTGTGAAAGCGCCGGGATCCTCCAACTTGGGAGCCATTGAATGCACAATTGCACTCGCTTGATGAGTCATTTTTATAGTTTCAAAATTCATCGATCACTTTTTTGTCACCAAATCTTTCATAAACTTTGCATAACTGGGCATTTGCTCCAAGGCTTCAACCAATGGCACATTGACAGATAGGCTCTTCATCATGTCAATGAACGTTTTGAATTGATTCTATCCATTTTGCTTGGCAAGCCTTTGAGGATATGGAGGAGAAGTCCTAGGCATTAGTGCCTTAGCCTTTTGCATTACCGGTTCCGGTATGTCAACAATGTGATCCCTTGACGGGTTCACTTCCTCTTGAGCTTCCTCCACATTGTCATCAATATCAATCCGGACCTACTCATTTGTTTTCACCACATTGTCAAAGTTATCATTTTCTTGAACCACTTGCTCATCATCCACAAGTTTCTTTTGATTCGAGGTGGGTACATCCTTACCTTTTTCAGCCCTTGTACTAACGACCATGGCATGTCCCGTATTGTTCCCACCCTTTGGGTTCACCACCGTGTCACTTGGTAGTGCCCCTTTAGGATGAGTGTTTAGGGCTTGAGAGGTTTTTACTTCCAAGTTTCGGAAGATCCACTTCTAGTCTAGATCAATCTACATACAACAAATAGTCAAAAGAAGGAGAAGCTTGTTCCACATTTGTTGGGAGGAACTTGACTTCAAGCTACAAACTATATGATATGGAATTAGCGGACATAGATAAGTCTTGATTTGTGGACATGGTAATAACATGTCAAGAAAAAACATGATAATAACATTAATACATCAAAATGAATAGTTAAACCAGGGAAACAACATTATGCTTCTTTGTTGCGCTTCATATAGTTAGCAACAATTGGATTAGTTGTTCCTAACAAAGCTTTTCATTTCCTGAAAGTTCAATAATACAAAACAGTTAATAATGAACCTCATTGATATCTCATATGACAAGAAATGTAGATCTAGAAAGCAACACATGAAGAGCTAGCCCCGACACAGTCTACATTTAACAAGTACCATACATAAGTTGCTGCCCTTGTTTAAGAAAAAAAGACAAGTTCCATTTCCCTATCTCAAAGGTGCTTTGGTTCATGTTCTAAGCAGCAAAGATGAACAATCACATGTAGTTAAGCTGAATTCTGGAGTGCATGAAGAAGGTGCACAAAGGTATACGTAGTCTAGTAAATCCCAAAAAGAAAATAATTAAGAGTTGCAAAATATACTGATGAATGGAATGAATCCCGCATCGTGGCGATAAGATCCCTTGTCTCCTCATAAGACTTGGCCAATCCTCATCTTTTCGAGCTAGATTTTGGGGGTGTGAGTTAGGCCCAAGAGTTATTTTAACATTACCCTGGGCTTGTTATAAGGTTTGGGCAATTCTCCTTCCTTCTAGCTAGATTTTGGGGTGTGAGTTAGGCCCAAGAGTTGTTTTGACATAGTTTAGAGTCAGGGCCATAGTCGATGTGGGTCCCCAAAAGAGAGGGGGGGTGGTTCTCCCGGACCAATTGAAGGGGGTGAAAAATATTTTTGGTCCATGACTGTGCACGCTCCAGACCGGACAATGGAACCCCAGATAAAGAATGTCTGGATCTGGGCATGAGGAGAGGGTGATAAATGGAATGAATCCCACATCGGGCCGAGATGAGATTTCTTGTCTGCTTATAAGACCTGGGCAATCGTCCTTTTTTTGAGCTAACATTTGGGATGTGAGTTTGGCTCAAGACTTATTTTAATAGATACTCATTTTGATTCATGTGCTGGAAAAATTGGTCATATGATTCATAGCTCAAGCACTTCAAAGAAAGCATGGCCCTCCCTAGTTCCATCAAGTCTCAGTCGCAAGAATTTTCCCATGCAAACCTTTTGGCTTTTTTACCTCTTCTTTTTCCCCATGTATTGTTCCATACTTCCACTAAATGCACAATAAAAGTAATCTTGGCCTCCTTTTCATTTCTCCCCTCTTACTGCAAATAAACAAACATAACTCCAACAATAAGTAAATCCATATGTGTCAAATTCTTGAAGTTGGTTTCCTACAAAATTAGATATTTTCCTTGTTTTTACATGCTTTGCAACAAGGACTTTGCTCAAATTTCACAAATCCATAATAAGTAGTTGATATCGTAACGAAAAGAGTTCTCCTTGAAATGTATTAAACAAGGCTATTCATCTTTCAATTGGTGATACATAAACATAGCACCTAAGAATTCTGGAAAAAAACCAAATTACAGATATACTTTCGCTTTATTTAGAAACAAGATAAAATAGTTCTTTATAGTAGGGAACTTATTGTTTAAAATAACAAAGAGGAACTTGCACTGTAGTAACGTAGGACATGACCATCTTTATCAAAGCTTTAAATCCCAATCTATTTATCTAGATTCCCTTATTCATTGATACCTCCAATCTACTCTAGTGATTATAACAACTAAATTTGTTTCCTCAACTGCTTTCTCTTCCAACCCAACTTTATTCAAATCGACGTTATTACCAAACTCAAAGAAGATTCAGCAATTGATTGACCAAACATCTAACAGAATGAGAAGATAGTAATGAGCAAAATTAAAAATAAGCTATAAGAAGCAGGGAGAAACATTAAAATTAGATAGTATGTCTTACTTTAACTATTATCCATAACTCCCATATATTCCTCTTTTTCTATATTAGGTTTCACCTAAGAAAGTGTGGGACCTAATCAAATAAAAAAAAGGAAAGGAAAAATAGATAACGTGAGAAACAAAGAAAATTTCAAGGTGCAAGTTGCAACAAGTTACTGAAACCAAAACCAATTTTGGACGGTGGCAATTTTCTTAGCAAGTTGCAAAAGAATCAAGCATTTTCATTGGTCCATCGATGGAAATTTTTTCCTATAAATAGCAAGTTTTATCTCTCTTTTAAAGCACACCAAAATTAGAGAGTGCAAGAGAGAGTAATCCGCAGATTGTAGTCTGTGAGATAAAATATTGAGTGGGAGTAATATTGTAATATTGTAATATTGTACTGAGGTGTTTAAAATAAAGAGTGTTATTTCTTTCGAAGTTGTAGTTGTCTCTTGGCACTACTAAGTTGTAATATTATAGTGGTAATATTTCTCCGCTCGGGTATTGTATTTTACCCCGTTAAAAGATTTGGTGTCGTTGTTACTCTCTTGTGTTATTATTATTTGTCGTGGATATTATTCCTGGGTGGGAATATTGTTTTTTTCCAACAACGTGGTATCAGAGCCATGGCGAATAATGGTCCGCTATCTTTTCAGTACCCTCGTCTCACAAAAGATAATTATGAGAAATGGCGTCTACGTATGAAAGTCATTCTTAGCTCTCGGGATGTGTGGGAAATTGTAGATAGAGGGTATGAAAAACTCGATAATGAGGAAGTTTTGCCTCAAAATGAAAAAGATGTATTGGCAAAGACAAGGAAGAAGGATCAACAAGCTCTCACGTTCATCCACCAATGTATGAAGATGCCATGTTTGAGAAGTTGGCCGATGCTACCACCTCAAGTAAGCTTGGGAGATTTTACAAAATTCTCTATCCGAATGCATTTCATATTATAGTTCAAAAGTGAAGGCTGTTGTGAATCACTTAAGAAGATACGGGGGAACATAGAAGATGTCCGTGTGGTAAAAAAGATCCTTCACACCTTAACACCTAAATTTGATTTTGTGGTGTGTGCTATTGAGGAGTCTAAATATTTAGACTATATGACGGTGGTGCAATTGGAGGATTCTTTATAAGTCCATGAAGAAAATATCAAGAGGAGACAAGAAGTGTCATTGGAGCAACTTCTTAAAACTCAAGCATCCTTTAAGGTTTATGGAGGTGAAAAAAGCTATCGAGGGAACATACGAGGACGAGTCTGTGGTGGTCATGGAAGAGGAAGAAGTAACGGTAACAACTTCAACAATGAAGTTAAAATCCATCAAACATTCCGAGGTCGTGCTCGTGGACAAAGAGGAGGAAGAGGACGTGACTACTAGCAAGAAAATAATGGACAAAGGTATGACAAATCAAAAATTGAGTTTTATAATTGTCATAAATTTGGAAATTATTCTTGGGAATGTCGTAGCAATGTTGAAGAAAAAGATAATCTTGTTGTTGACAAGAAAGAAGAGGATGAGTCAACATTATTGCTAGAACTCAAGGAAGAAGACATGGATGATTGTAGCTCGTGGTATTTGGACAATGGAGCAAGCAATCATATGTGTGGATGCAAAGAGAAATTTGTGGTGATCAATAAAACAGTGAGAGGTAATATGTTCTTTGGAGATACCTCAAAGATTCAAACCGAAGGGATATGTACGATTCTAATCTCCTGTAAAGATGGTAATCACATGCTAATTCAAGATGTTTATTATGTGCCAAAATTAAAAAGTAATATTTTGAGTTTGGGCCAACTTCTTGAAAAGAAATATGACATCCGCATGAAAAATATGCATCTTTGGCTTAGAGATTCAAGTGGAATTCTAATTGCTAAAGTGCATATGGCAAAGAATAAATTATTTTCTCTTAATCATAAAACAGTTGATGCAAAGTGTTTGAAGGATAATGTGCAAGATGAATCATCGTGTTGGCACATGCGATTTGGGCACTTGAATTTTGAAGCACTCAAATCAATGGGAGAAAAGAACATGGTGCATGGGATACCATCCATCAACCATCCCAATCAATTTTGTGAAGCTTGTCTTCTTGGAAAACATGTAAGGAGGAGTTTTCCAAAGGATTCCATGTCAATATCAACCAAGCCACTCCAGCTTGTTCACATTGATATGTGTGGACCAATCAATCCACCTTCTTTTGATAAAAGTAAATACTTTATGCTTCATTGATCACTTTAGTCAGAAGACTTGGGTTTATTTCTTGAACCAAAAATCTGAAGCTTTTGCTGCTTTTAAAAAATTTACAGTACTTGTGGAGAAAGAAAGTGGCTATGAAATTAAAGCTCTAAGGTCTTAAAGAGGAGACAAATTTACTTCAAATGAATTTAATGAATTCTGTCAATCTCATGGAATTCGTCTCCCTCTAACGGTACCTTATTCACCCAACAAAATGGTGTTGCAAAGAGAAAGAATCGAACAATTCTTAATATGGCTAGATGTATGTTGTAAGCTAAAAGTATGCTCAAGGAATTTTGGGCCGAAGCTGTTTCTCGTGCAGTTTATTGGAACAACAGGTCTCCAACAAGGAATGTAAGAGATCAAACCCCTCAAGAAGCATGGAGTGGAAGAAAGCCAAGTGTCAAGTACTTGAGAATCTTTGGGAGCATAGCCTATGCCCATGTGACATCAAGGGAGAGAGAAGCTTTACGATCGAAGTGCCAAGAATGTATTTGTTGGCTATGATACGAGTTCAAAAGTCTACAAGTTATACAACCCAAGCAACAACAAAGTTGTGGTAAGTCGTGATGTTGAATTTGATGAAGAATTGGCATGGAACTGGGAAGCTCAAGAAGAAACTTCATATGATTTTCTTCCATACTTTGGTGATGAAGAAGAACCAGAGACCGTGGAACCTATGCAGGATACAACTCTGCCTCCTTCTCCAACAAATGTTGCATCTCCCTCTTCTGAAGAAAGTTAAATGAACAACCGCAAAGGACAAGGAGCAGTCAAGAGATCCATGAGGACACAAAAGAAGTTACTAATTTTGATTTTTTTTATGTTGTCTCTTTGCTGACAGTGAACCAATGAACTTTGATGAATCTATTACAGACAAAAGGTGGAGACAAGCCATGAAGGAAGAGATCGATTCAATAGAGAAGAAAAACACTTGGGAGTTAACAACTTTTCCCAAGGGTCATCGAGCAATTGGAGCGAAATGGGTATACAAGACAAAGAAGAATGTTAATGGAGATGTGAAGAGATGCAAGGCACGACTTGTGGCTAAAGGCTACAAGCAAAGACAAGGAATTGACTATGAAGAAATCTATGCACCTGTTGCCCGCATGGAGATGATTCTGTCACGACCCAGACCGATGGGTCGCGACGGGCACCCGGTATCTTACTCAACCGAGCACCATCGTAACGTATCTTTCTTATTACATCATCATTTACACGTGACATACGAGCCTAATAGGCCAATATAATCATTAATAAATTCAAAACATAGGTCGATAAGGCCGTACAATCTTTCACGTACACGACATATGTCTACAAGCCTCTAAGAGTACATAA
>ML265287.1:0-44906 GCA_005239495.1 Nicotiana undulata | reverse complement strand
CGGTCGATCCCCGGCAGTGCGTAGGCAGGATTATTGTTAAGCATGCACTCTTGGTACGGGCCTATCGATCCCCGACAGTGCATAGATATTCTTTCTCATGACTCCGACCGGTTGTCTTACTCCTGTGTGCGCATGACTCTTTGGTACCTTTTACCTGATTTATGATTTGACAGATGTTTGGGAAAAGAGATAGGTGAGTTGTTACTGCTTTCAATATTTACTTGGAAACTCTGTATTCTCTTCACAATTGTGGTGCACTATTTACATGTCTACTGCTTTCCTTATATCCTGTTTATATCTATTACTGTTGGACCTTAGTGAGTATCGAGTCAACCTCTCGTCATTGCTTCTTCGAGATTAGACGGGATATTCACTGGGTACATATTTATTTATGTACTCATGCTGCACTTTCTTTTCTTCTGTACTTGACTGTACAGGTCCGGAGGCTGGTATACCTAATTATTAGGCCGGTTCTAGGTATTGGTTGCGTGATCTTACTTCACGGTGAGCTTCTCTTCCTGGAAGCACCCTGGAGTTTCTTTTGTCATATTCTCTATCTATTTCATTCAGACTGAGGCTCTGTATATATTTTAGACATTGTATATTTAGTAGTTTCCCGTGACACTAGTTCCTGGCACACACGTAGTTTGTATTTTGGGTTTAGGCTGTGTATCTATAAATGTGCTCGGTTTGTCCCTATGCCTTATATTTTCATGATTTTTAATGTCGTATCATGCTATCATTATGTTAATTGTTTATAATTGGTAATTTTCGACATGTTTAGATCAGACGGGCAAGGGGATAACATCTAGTGTCTTCTATATTGGCTTGCCTAACCCCGTTGTTGGGCGCCATCGCGACCTGAATTAGGATTTGGGTCGTGACAATGTGGTATCAGAGCCTTAGGTTCACGTAGTCTCACGAGTCACGGGAAAACCCATTAGAGTCTTGCGGATCGGTACGGAGACGTCTGTACTTATCTTCAGGAGGCTATAGGGTGTTAAGAAACTCCTCCTTGTTCAGATCCTATCGTGCAATCTATGATGTACTCAAATTGATCTTCTACTCTCTCACAGATGGTAAGGATGCGTGCTTCTCATGTTCCTGATCCAGGGGAGGCAGTACCCCCGCCGCTCGAGGTCGTGGTAGGGGCAGGGGTAGGGCTCCTTTTCGAGGTAGGGGACGAGGGCATCCCAGAGCTGTACCAGTTGCACCGCTAGAGGATCCTATTATCGAGGAGCAGGATGAGTTGCCTCTAGTTGCTCCTGCTCCAGCGGATTTTATGACGGCGTCAGGCTTCCAGGAGGTCATGGGCCGCATGTTGAGATTTATGGACACTATGTCCCAGGCAGGCGTATACTTCCCAAGTGGGAGGGGGAGTTCAGACCCCTACCACTCAAGCCACCGGACAGGCAGCATCACATCACACTCCTGGTACACCGCCCGTGGGTGGAGTTCAGCCTATCGTAGCATAGCCAGGTCCCAGGACAGTCGCAGAGGGTGACCAGCAGAAGATGCTTGATAGATGGACCCGACTTCGCCCTCCAGTCTTCGGGGGTGAGATGGGTAAGAATGCCTAGGATTTCATCGACAGGTGCAGGGACAGACTGCACAATATGAGGATACTAGAGTCACATGGGGTGGACTTTACCACATTTCAGCTTGAGGGCAGAGCTCGCCGCTGCTGGCAGTCATATGTTCTTAGCAGGTCAGCGGATTCTCCTTCTGTCACTTGGAGTCAGTTCACTCAGCTATTATTGGACCGGTACATTCCACCGTATGAGAGAGAGGAGCTTCGGGGTCAGTTTGAGAGGTTAGAGCAGGGGCAAATGTCTGTGACGGATTATGAGGCGAGGTTGTTAGAGTTATCTCGCCGTGCTCTTATGATATTTCCCACTGATGCCGAGAGGGTGCGGCGATTCGTGGCAGGTTTACATCCGGGTATCAGGACCTCCATGGTTAGAGAGGTAGAAATGGGTACCCCATACCAGCTTGTAGTTGAGATATCTCGATGAATTGGGGGTTACTATACGAGGAGCAGGGAGCAGGGTCAGCCAGGTCAGCAGGACAAGAGGGCGAGGTTCACAGGTGACTTCAGGGGTGCTCCAGCTAGGGGCAGAAGTCAGTTCAGAGGCGGCCTGTTCAGTAGCCCTTCATATCCAGCACCTCCACTACTTCCCAGGGGTATTTCAGCGAGGCCTCAGTTTAGTGCCATGCCAGAGCGCTCTTACCATCCACCAGCCATCCAGGGTGCACCCAGCGGTTACTCCAGCCATCAAAGATCCTCCGGTTCCTATTTCAGTGCCTTATCAGATGATTCTTACCACCCTCCAGCTATTCAGGGTTCTTCTTCTTCGGGAAAACAGACTATGGCAGCTAGAGGTTGTTTCGAGTGTGGGGCGCTGGACCATATGATCAGGCAGTGTCCCAGGTATCCGGACAAGGCCGTGCAGCAGAGTCACCACCCTATGATTTCAGCACCAGCAGTTCGACCACCTAGGGGTGGGGGTCAGGTTGGCAGGGGCCGTCCTAAATGGGGAGGTCAGTCAGGAGGGGTTCAGTCAGCTCCAACTCATTCTGGGGGAGCTCAGTCTTCGGGTGCTTCAGCCAGATTCTATGCTATTCCGGCCAGATCAGACGCAATGGCCTCAGACGCTGTGATTACATGTATATTTCAGTCTGTGGTAGAGAGTCTTCATTATTATTTGACCCAGGATCCACATACTCATATGTTTCAGCGTTGTTTTCCCATTCTCTGGATGTTCCTCGTGAATCCTTGGGTTTTCCCTTGTATGTGTCCACTCCTGCGGGCGATTCTGTGGTAGTAGACCAGGTCTATTGATCTTGTGTGATTTCTTTCTGTGGGCTTGAGACTAGAGCCGACCTGTTATTGCTTGATATGGTTGATTTCGAGGTGATTTTGGGCATGGATTGGCTATCTCCATATCATGCTGTGTTGGATTTCCACGCCAAGACAGTTACATTAGCCATGCCTGAGTCGCTGAGGTTGGAGTGGAGAGGTTCTTCGGTGAGTGCTTTCAGCCGGGTCATTTCCTTTATGAAGGCTCGACACATGGTCGAGAAGGGTTGCTTAGCTTATCTTGCTTTTGTGCGAGACACCACCGCCGAGTCTCTTACCGTTGATTCAGTGCCTGTTGTTCGAGAGTTTCTAGATGTGTTTCCTTCAGATCTTCCAGGCATGCCTCCAGATCGAGAAATAGACTTCTGCATTGATTTGGCTCCAGATACTCAGCCTATTTATATTCCCCCTTATCGTATGGCTCCTAAGGAGCTAAAGGAGCAGCTTGAGGAGTTGTTGGCCAAGGGGTTCATCAGGCCGAGTGTGTCGCCGTGGGGTGCTCCAGTCTTATTTGTGAAGAAGAAGGATAGGTCTATGCGGATGTGCATTGACTATCGTCAACTAAATAAAGTGACCATCAAGAATAAGTATCCTCTACCGCGCATTGATGATTTGTTTGACTAGTTGCAGGGTGCTCGTGTGTTTTCTAAGATTGATCTGAGATCGGGTTATCACCAGTTGAAGATTCGGGCTTCTGAGGTTCCGAAGACGGCATTTCGCACCAGATATGGCCATTATGAGTTCTTAGTGATGTCCTTTGTCTTGACTAATGCCCCAGCAGCATTTATGGACTTGATGAATAGGGTGTTCAGGCCGTTTATCGACTCCTTTGTTATTGTTTTCATTGATGATATACTGATCTACTCACGGAGCCTTGGTGAGTACGAGCAGCATTTGAGAGTTTTGCTTCAGACCTTGCGAGAGTAGAAGCTATATGCTAAGTTCTCCAAGTGCGAGTTCTGGTTAGAGTCTGTGGAATTTCTGGGACATGTGGTTTTCGGAGAGGGTATCAGGGTTGATCCACAGAAGATTGAGGCAGTTCAGAGTTGGCCGCGTTCTACTTCGGCTTCAGAGATCAGGAGTTTTCTGGGTTTAGCAGGCTATTACCGTCGATTCGTGGAGGGATTTTCCTCTATTGCAGCTCCACTGACTAGGTTAACTCAAAAGAATGCCCCATTCCGATGGTTAGACGATTGTGAGGCGAGCTTTTAGAAGCTCAAGGCAGCATTTACTTCAGCACCAGTTCTATCATTGCCTTCCGAGTCAGGGATGTATACTGTATATTGCGATGCTTCACGCGTCGGGTTGGGATGTGTGTTGATGCAAGATGGTAGGGTTTTTAATTATGCTTCACGGCAGCTGAAGGTTCATGAGAAGAATTATCCTGTACACGACTTGGAGTTGGCGGCGATTGTTCATGCGTTAAAGATATGGCGGCATTACTTGTATGGTGCATCCTATGAGGTCTACACTGATCACCGCAGTTTGCAGTACTTGCTTAAGCAGAGGGACCTTAATTTGAGGCAGCGGAGGTGGCTTGAGTTGTTAAAGGACTATGATCTTACTATTTTGTACCACCCGGGCAAGGCGAATGTAGTAGCGGATGCTTTGAGCAGGAGAGCAGCGTGTATGGGTAGTTTGGCCTACATTACAGTTGAGGAGAGACCTTTAGCCCTGGACATTCAGTCTTTGGCCAATCTCTTGGTGAGATTGGACCTTTCAGAGCCTCGTCGAGTTCTAGCTCATGTGGTTGCTCAGTCTTTATTACTGGGAGAGATTAAGGCTCGACAATTTGGTAATCCATGTCTGGCAGAGCTTCGGGATACGGTGGTCCAGGGTAAGGCCAAAGAGGTTACTTTGGGCGAGGATGGTGTTTTGAGACTTCAGGGCCGATTGTGTGTTCCAGATATTGATGGCCTGAGGGAGAGGATTCTAGCAGAGGCGCACAGTTCTCGGTATTCTATTCATCTAGGAGCGACGAAGATTTTTCGTGATTTGAAGTAGCATTACCGATGGAGGAGAATGAAGAAGGATATAGTGCTGTATGTGGCTAGGTGTCTCAACTTTCAGCAGGTCAAGTACGAGTACCAGAGGCTAGGAGGCTTGTTTCAGCAGATGCCCATTCCTCAGTGGAAATGGGAGCGCATCACCATGGACTTCGTGGTTGGGTTGCCTCGGACTTTGCGGAAGGTTGACGCGGTTTGGGTCATTGTGGATAGATTGACCAAATCAGCGCATTTCATTCCTGTGGCTACTACTTATACGACAGAGAGGCTGGCTCAGTTTTACATTCGAGAGATAGTCCGGCTACATGGTGTGCCGGTGTCCATCATATCAGATCGAGGTCCTTAGTTCACTTCGCATTTCTGGAGAGCTTTGCACAGCGAGATGGGCACTCAGTCAGACCTCAGCTCAGCATTTCACCCTCAGACTGATGGCCTGTCAGAGCGTACAGTTCAGATTTTGGAGCATATGCTCAGGGCTTGTGTGATTGACTTTGGAGGTCAGTGGGACCAGTTCTTGCCTTTGGCGGAGTTTTCATACAACAATAACTATCAGTCCAGCATCGAGATGGCTCCATTCGAGGCTTTATATGGTCGACGATGTCGTTCTCCGATTGGGTGGTTTGAGCTTGGTGAGGCCAAGTTATATGGCACAGATTTGATGAGAGATGCCTTGGAGAAGGTGAAGATTATTTAGGAGAGGCTCCGCACAGCTCAGTCTAGGCAGAAGAGCTACGCAGATCAGAGGGCACGTGATATAGCATTCATGGGGGGAAATAAGGTTATGTTAAAGGTTTCTCCGATGAAGGGCGTCATGATATTTGGGAAGAAGGGCAAGTTGAGCCCCAGGTTTATAGGTCCTTTCGAGGTATTGAGGCGTGTCAGAGAGGTTTCTTATGAGCTTGCTTTACCTCCAGCCTTATCAGGAGTTCATCCAGTTTTTCACGTATCTATGCTTCGGAGGTATCACGCCGACTTCTCGCATGTGGTTGATTACAACACTATTCAGTTAGGTGAGAAGTTGGGTTACGAGGAGGAGCCAGTTGCTATTATTGATAGGCAGGACCGCCAGTTGAGGTCCAAGACAGTTTCTGCGGTTAAGGTCCAGTGGAGGGGCCAACCAGTTAAGGAGGTGACTTGGGAGTACGAGGAGGACATGCTGAGCAGATATCCACAACTATTCAGTACTCCAGGTACGATTCTAGACCCGTTCCGGGACGAACATTTTTTTAAGAGGGGGAAAATGTAACGACCCAGCCGGTTGTTTTGCGTATTAGGATCATGTTTCCTTAAGTAAAACCTTCCATAGCAGCTATTCGTCCTTTATGACTTGCGGGAGCGGGTGGTTCAAGATTTGGGGATGGTCTGGGTGATTTAGGAACATTTGGTTTCTTAAGGTTGGCCTAATAGGCGAAGTTTGACTTCGGTCAACATTTTGATCAAACGACCTCGGAATCGAGTTCTGACAGCTCCAGTAGCTCCGTATGATGATTTCAGACTTGGGCGTGTGTTCGTCTCGGTTTTCGATGACCCGGGAGCATTTCGGCGCCCGAAATGGAAATAAGGATTTCCTTATATTTGAAATTTGGCTTGGGACGTGATTTTATGCTATCAAGGTCCGAACGGAATTCCGGGACTGTAGTTCCGTATAGTCATTTATGACTTGTCTGCAAAATTTGAAATCATTTCGAGTAGTATAGACCTGTTCGGCGCAATGAAGTGAATTCTAGAATTCTTAAGTTCTTAAGTTGATTCAATTTGGTTTTGGGATTGAATTTTTAGTTTCGTTGTTTTTTTTTCATCTTCTGGAAGTTCGAGCGAGTCCGTATCATGAATTCATACTTGCAGGTGCTTTTGGACGGGGTCCCGAGGGGCTCGGGTGTGTTTTAGACCCCCGGGAGCTATGTTAGAAAACCAAAAATTCTGCTATCTGGTTTCCTTCTCTGCAATCGCAGAAGGTGGGTTGCGATCGCCGAGAAAATTTTTTCTGGGCTGTTGATTGTTCTCTGCGATCACAGCCTCCCCTTTGCGATCGTAGAGGTCTGGGTTCCACACCTTCGCGATCGCACTGAGTCGCATCTGGGCCGAGTGAGTTTGTTCTTCGCGATCGCAGGATACCTATGCGATCGCATAATGTCGAGTCTGGGGGCCGGGCACTTTGTTCTTAACGATCGCAGGACCTCTGCCGCGATCAAAGAGGTCAGGCAAGCTGGTCTTCGCAATTGCAGGCCTCAGGTCGCGATCGCATAGAAGCATTATCTAGGCAGTATATTAAATACGGGAGTTTGCCATTTTCCACCATTCCCACCTTCTTCCTTGAGCTTTTGGAGACATTTCAAGAGAGATATTCCACCATTATTGTCAAGGTAAGTAAAACTCCATAATTTTTCTAGCTTTAACATCAACTCCTAGTTAAATCCCCCTTCTAAGTCCTAAAATTTATGAAATTGGGTAGTAATTTAGAGATTTTGGGAATCTTATGAATTATCCATTTTAGCCATGAATTCTAGAAAGAGCTTGCATAATTATGATCCTTAGACTCCGTGTAATTGATTCCTTCAAGAATTTTTGAAATCCGAGCGTGTGGGCCTGGGGTCGAAATTCCGAAAATCTTCAAGAATGCTTAATTTTGGGATTTCTTATTAATTCTCCTTCTTTGAGCTTAGAATTGATTCAATTATACTATATTTGGCTAATTGCGAGCCGTTGAGTGTTTATTTCGGAGATTCAGGCGCATCCTTGATCCGAGGGGTGATTTCGTCGCGAGGTGAGTCTCCTTTCTAACTTTGTAAGAGGGAATTGTCCCCATAGGTGTTCTATGTGTTGTATGTTTGGGTTTGGGGGCTACGTGCGTACCACGTGATGAGAGTCTGTACGTAGCGATTACTATTGTCACGTCCGGGTAGCTTAGGGCCACAGCATGCCATGTATTCTTCCTTAAATGAACTATATGCTTAGATTCATGCTTTTATAGATGTTACTGTTTTCCCTGAGCTTTCATTTACTTAAATAATTGGAAAGGATTGCGGTGAAATGAACTTTACATTCTGTGTGCACATGTTGTTGCTTTGTAATTTACATCCCGCGAGCGATATGTAATTTCCTTCACTCTTATGGGAGCAGGCCGTACGCCACGACAGATTTATAGTGCACTCTTGGTACGGGCCTGTCGATCCCAGGCAGTGCACCAGGATTTAATTAAGAATGCACTTTTGGTACGGGCCGGTCGATCCCCGACAGTGCATGGACGAAGTTATACTATGATATGATATGATTACATTGATAGACACACTCTTGGTACAGGCCGGTCGATCCCCGGTAGTGCGTAGACAGGATTATTGTTAAGCATGCACTCTTAATACGGGCCGGTCGATCCCCGGAAGTGCATAGCTATTCTTCCTCATGACTCCGATTGGTTGTCTTACTCCTGTGTGCGCATGACTGTTTGGTACCTTTTTCCTGATTTATGATTTGACAGATGTTTGGGAAAAGAGACAGGTGAGTTGTTACTGCTTTCAATATTTACTTGGAAACTCTGTATTCTCTTCACAATTGTGGTGCATTGTTTACATGTCTACTGCTTTCCTTATATCCTGTTTATTTCTATTACTGTTGGACCTTAGTGAGTATCGAGTCAACCTCTCGTCACTACTTCTTCGAGATTAGACGGGATACTCACTGGGTACATATTTATTTATGTACTCATGCTGCACTTTCTTTTCTTCTGTACTTGACTGTATAGGTCCGAAGGCTGGTATACCTAATTATCAGGCCGGTTCTAGGTATTGGTTGCGTGATCTTACTTCACGGTGAGCTGCTTTTCCTGGCAACTTCCTGGCAGCACCCTGGAGTTTCTTTTGTCATATTCTCTGTCTATTTAATTCAGACTGAGGCTCTATATATATTTTAGACATTGCATATTTAGTAGTTGCCCGTGACACTCGTGACACAAGTTCCTGGCACACACGTAGTTTGTATTTTGGGTTTGGGCTGTGTATCTATATATGTGCTCGGTTTGGCCCTGTGCTTTTATATTTTCATGATTTTTAATGTCTTATCATGCTAGCATTATGTTAATTGTTTATAATTGGTAATTTCCGACATGTTTAGATCAGACGCGCAAGGGGATAACATCTAGTGTCTTCTATATTGGCTTGCCTAACCTCGTTGTTGGGCGCCATCGCGACCTGAATTAGGATTTGGGTTGTGACATATAGGGTGTTAAGAAACTCCTCCTTGTTCAGATCCTATCGTGCAATATATGATGTACTAAAATTGATCTTCTACTCTCTCACAGATGGTGGGGACGCGTGCTTCTCATGTTCCTTATCCAGGGGAGGCCACTACCCCCACCGCTCGAGGCCGTGGTAGGGGCAGGGGTAGGGCTCCTGTTCGAGGTAGGGTACGAGGGCGTCCCAGAGCTGTACCAGTTGCACCGCTTGAGGATCCTATTATTGAGAAGTAGGATGAGTTGCCTCCAGTTGCTCCTACTCCAGCGGATTTTGTGGATACTATGTCCCAGGCAGGCGTACTTCTAGCAGACCCTGCTACTTCCCAGGCGGGAGGGGGAGCTCAGACCCCTACCGCTCAGGCCACCGGAAAGGCAGCAACACATCACACTCCATGTACACCGCCACGTGGGTTGAATTCAGCCTATCGTAGCATAGCCAGATCCCAGGCCAGTCGTAGAGGGTGACCAGCAGAAGAAGCTTGATAGATGGACCCGACTTCGCCCTCCAGCCTTCGGGGGTGAGATGGGTAAGGATGCCCAGGATTTCATCGACAGGTGCAGGGACATACTGCACAATATGAGGATACTAGAGTCACATGGGGTGGACTTCACCACCTTTCAGCTTGAGGGCAGAGCTCGCCGCTGGTGGCAGTTATATGTTCTTAGAAGGTCAGTGGATTCTCCTTCTGTCACTTGGAGTTAGTTCACTCAGCTATTCTTGGACAGATACATTCAACCATCTGAGAGAGAGAGGAGCTTCGGGGTTAGTTTGAGAGGTTAGAGCAGGGGCAGATGTCTTTGACGGATTATGAGGCGAGGTTTTCAGAGTTATCTCGCCATTCTCTTATGATATTGCCCACTGATGCCGAGAGGGTGAGGCGATTCGTTTGTAGTCGAGATAGCTCGCCATGCTCTTATGGTACCCCATACCAGTTTGTAGTCGAGATAGCTCGACGAATTGAGGGTTACCGTACGAGGAGTAGGGAGCAGGGTCAGCCAGGTCAGCAGGGTCAGCAGGACAAGAGGGCCTAGTTCACAAGTGACTTCATGGGTGCTCCAGCTAGGGGTAGAGGTCAGTTTGAAGGCGGCCAGCTCAGTAGGCCTTCATATTCAGCACCTCCACTATCTCCCAGGGGTATTTCAGCGAGGCCTCAATTTAGTGCCATGCCGGAGCACTTTTACCATCCACCATCCATCCATGGTGCACCCAGCGGTTACTTCAGCCGTCAGAGATCCTCCGTTAGTTATTTCAGTGCCTTGTCAGATGATTCTTACCGCCCTCCAGCTATTCAGGGTTCTTCTTCTTCGGGACAACAGTCTAAGGCATCTAGAGGTTTTTTCGAGTATAGGGCGCTGGACCATATGATCAAGCAGTGTCCCAGGTATCGCGGCAAGGCAGTGCAGCAGAGTCACCAGCCTATAATTTTAGCACCAGCAGTTCGACCACCTAGGGGTTGGGGTCAGGTTGGCAGGGGCCGTCCTACAGGGGGAGGCTAGTCAGGAGGGGGTCATTCAGCTCAAGCTCGCCCTGGGGGAGCTCAGTCTTCAGGTTCTGCATCCATATTCTATGCTATTCCGGCTAGATCAGACGCAGTGGCCTCAGCTGTCGTTATTACAGGTATTATTTCAGTCTGTGGTAGGGTGGCTTCAATGTTATTTGATCCAGGGTTTACGTATTCATATATCTCGGCATGGTTTGCTCATTTTCTGGATGTTCCTCATGAGACCTTGGGTTCTCCTATGAATTTGTCCATTCTTGTGGGAGATTCTGTGGTGGTAGACCGGGCCTACCGATCTTGTGTGATTACCTTCTATGGACGTGAGATTAGAGCCGACCTGTTATTGCTTGATATGGTTGATTTCGAGGTTATTTTGGGCATGTATTGGCTATCTCCCTATCATGCCGTGTTGGATTGCCATGCTAAGACAGTTACATTAGCCATGCTTGAGTCGCCGAGGTTAGAATGGAGCGGTTCTTCAGTTAGTGCATTCAGCCGGGTCATTTCCCATATGAAGGCTCGACACATGGTTAGGAAGGATTGATTAGCTTATCTTGATTTTGTGTGGGACACCACCGCCGAGTCTCCTACCATTGATTCAGTGCCTGTTGTTCGAGAATTTCTGGATGTGTTCCCTTCAGACCTTCCAGGCACGCCTCCAGATCGAGATATAGACTTCTGTATTGATTTGGCTCCAGATACTCATCCTATTTCCATTCCCCCTTATCGTATGGCTCCTAAGGAGCTAAAGGAGTTTAAAGAGCAGCTTGAGGAGTTTTTGGCCAAGGGGTTCATCAGGCCGAGTGTGTCTCCGTGGGGGTGCTCCAGTCTTATTTGCGAAGAAGATTGATGGGTCTACGCGGACGTGCATTGACTATCGTCAGCTAAATATGGTGACCATCAAGAATAAGTATCCTCTGCCGCGCATTGATGATTTGTTTGACCAGTTGCAGGGTGCTCGTGTCTTTTCTAAGATTGATTTGAGATTGGGTTATCACCAGTTGAAGATTCGCGCTTCTAATGTTCCAAAGATGGCATTTCGCACCAGATATGGCCATTATGAGTTCTTAGTGATGTCCTTTAGCTTGACCAATTCCCCAGCAGCATTTATGGACTTGATGAATAGGGTGTTCAGGCCGTTTATCAACTTGTTGGTTATTGTTTTCATTGACGATATCTTGATCTACTCACGGAGCCTTGGTGAGAACGAGCAGCATTTGAGAGTCGTGCTTCAGACTTTGCGAGAGCAAAAGCTATATGCTAAGTTCTCCAAGTGCGAGTTCTGGTTAGAGTCTGTGGCATTTTTGGGGCACGTGGTGTCCGCTGAGGGTATCAAGGTTGATTCACCGAAGATTGAGGCAGTTCATAGTTGGCCGCGTCCTACTTCAGCTTCAGAGATCAGGAGTTTTCTGGGTTTAGCAAGCTATTACCATCGATTCATGGAGGGATTCTCCGCTATTGAAGCTCCACTGACTAGGTTAACTCAGAAGAATACCCCGTTTCGATGGTCTGACGATTGTCAGGCGAACTTTCAGAAGCTCAAGGCAGCATTGACTTCAGCACCAGTTCTATCATTGCCTTCCAAGTTAGGGATGTATACGGTATATTGTGACACTTCACGCGTCGGGTTGGGATGTGTTTTGATGCAGGATGGCATGGTTATTTCTTATGCTTCACGGCAATTGAAGGTTCATGAGAAGAATTACCCTGTACATGACTTAGAGTTGGAGACGATTGTTCATGCTTTGAAGATTTGGCGGCACTACTTTTATGGTCTATCATGTGAGGTGTACACTGATCACCGCAATTTGCAGTACTTGCTTAAGCAGATGGACCTTAATTTGAGGCAGCGAAGGTGGCTTGAGTTGTTAAAGGACTATGATCTTACTATTTTGTACCACCCGGGCAAGGCGAATGTAGTAGCGGATACTTTGAGCAGGAGAGCAGCGAGCATGGGTAGTTTGGCCTACATTACAGCTGAGGAAAGACCTTTAGCCTTGGACATTCAGCCCTTGGCCAATCGCTTGGTGAGATTGGACCTTTCAGATCCTCGTCGAGTTCTAGCTCATATGGTTGCTCAGTCTTCATTGTTGGGGTGAGATTAAGGCTCGACGGTTTGATGATCCATGTCTGGCAGAGCTTCGGGATACTGTGGTCCAGGGTAAGACCAAGGAGGGTACCTTGGGCGAGGATGGTATTTTGAGACTTCAGGGCCGATTGTGTGTTCCAGATATTGATGGCCTGAGGGAGAGAATTCTAGCAGAGGCGCACAGCTCTCGGTATTCTATTCATCTAGGAGCGACGAAGATGTATGTGATTTGAAGCAGCATTACTGGTGGAGGCGGATGAAGAAGGAAATTGTTCAGTATGTGGTCAGGTGTCTTAATTGTCAGCAGGTTAAGTACGAGCACCTGAGGCCAAGGGGCTTGTTTCAGTAGATGCCCATTCCTCAATGGAAATAAGAGCGCATCACCATGGACTTCGTGGTTGGGTTGCCTCGGACTTTGCGGAAGGTTGACGCGGTTTGGGTCATTGTGGATAGATTGACCAAATCGGCGCATTTCATTCCTGTGGCTACTACTTATACGACAGAGAGGCTGACTCAGATTTACATTCGAGAGATTGTCCGATTGCATGGTGTGCCGGCGTCTATTATATCGGATCGAGGTCCTCAATTTACTACGCACTTCTGGAGAGCTTTGCACAACGAGATGGGTACTCTGATAGACCTCAGTTCAGCATTTCACCCTCAGACTGATGGCCAGTCAGAGCGTACAATTAAGATTTTGGAGGATATGCTCATGGCTTGTGTGATTGACTTTGGAGGTTAGTGGGACCAGTTCCTACCGTTGGCGGAGTTTGCATACAATAATAGTTATCAGTTCAGCATCGAGATGGCTCCATTTGAGGCTTTATATGGTCGGCGATGTCGTTCTCCTATCGGGTGGTTTGAGTCTGGCGGGCCAAGTTATATGGCACAGATTTGGTGAGAGATTCCTTGGAGAAGGTGAAGGTTATTCAGGAGAGGCTCCGCACAACTCAATCTAGACAGAAAAGCTACGCAGATCAGCGGGCACGTGATATAGCATTTATGGAGGGAGATAAGGTTATGTTGAAGGTTTTTCCGATGAAGGGCGTCATGAGATTTGGAAAGAAGGGCAAGCTGAGTCCCAAGTTTATAGGCCCTTTCGAGGTGTTGAGGCGGATCAAAGAGGTTGCCTATGAGCTTGCTTTACCTCCAGCCTTATCAGGAGTCCATCCAGTTTTTCACGTATCCATGCTTCGGAGGTATCACGCCGACTTCTCGCATGTGGTTGATTACAACACCATTCAGTTAGATGAGAAGTTGGGCTACGAGGAGGAGCCCTTTGCTATTATTGATAGGCAGGACCGCCAGTTGAGGTCCAAGACAGTTTTTGTGGTTAAGGTCTAGTGGAGGGGCCAACTAGTCGATGAGGCAATCTGGGAGTCCGAGGAGGACATGCGGAGCATGTATCCACAGCTATTCAGCACTTCAGGTACGATGCTACGTCCGTTTGAGGACGAATGTTTGTTTTAGAGGGGGAGATTGTGATGACCCAAAAGGTCATCTTATGTAAATTTAATTATGACTGTGTTTTGAGGCCCCAAAAGCCTCCGTCAATCTCACCTCGATGTGCGTGTGCAGTCCGGGCGCGTAGCCGGGAAGCCTTTATGTGAAAACTTGATAAAGAGTTGAATTTATGTTACTTAATTGAATAAAGTTGACTTTGGTCAACATTTTTGGTAAACGGACCCGGATCCGTGATCTGACGGTCCCGGAAGGTCCGTAGAAAAATATGGGACTTGGGCGTATGTCCGGAATCGAATTCTGAGGACCCAAGTCCGAGAAATGAATTTTTAAGGAAAATTGTTTTCTGAAAATAATAAAGGCTTATGAAAATGAACCTTGATGTGAAACCTGTGCTGCCGGGCCCATATTATGGGTATGGAGCCCGGAACAGGTTCAATATGTGTTATTTAAGTTATCTGTGAAATTTGTTATGAAACAGACTTGATTTGACAGGTTTCAGATCAAAATGGGAAATTTAGAGTTAGTGAAGTTTTGAGGATTTTCATAGAACTTGAAATTTGGTTTGGAATGTGATTTTATGCTACCTAGGTCCGAATGCAATTCCGAAACCGGGAATAGTTCCGTTATGTCATTTATGACTTGTCTGCAAAATTTGAAGTCATTCCAAGTAGTATAGACCCGTTCGGCGCATTGAAGTGAATTCTAGAATTTCTTAAGCTCTTAAGTTGATTCAATTTGGTTTTGGGGTTGAATTTGAGTTTCTTTGTTTTTTTTCATGTTCTGGAAGTTTGAGCAAGTCCGTATCATGAATATAGACTTGTTGGTGTCTTTGAACGGGGTCCCGAGGGGCTCGGGTGAGTTTCGAACCCCTCGGAGTTAATTCCAAAACACTAGAATTTTTCTGACTGGTTTTCTTCATGGCATTTGCAGGCAATCAGCTGCGATCGCACAAGAGGTTGGACCTGGGGTGGGAGAATGACCTGTGCGATCGCACAGGTGTATCCGCGATCGCACATGGTATGCTTTGACTGGGCCCTTTTTGTTCTCCGTGATCGTAGCCCTCACCCCCCGCGATCGCACAAAGCTGCCTACCCTTCCCCCCTGCTTGCTTTTCTCTGTGATCGCCAGCCTTCAGCTGCGATCGCACTATTCTTCTTGAGGGCCCTGGGCAATTGACTTGTGCGAACGCACTGGCCCAGCTGCGGTCGCATAGTACAAGCAGCTGGGCAGTGTATTTTAATACGGGACCCAACCCATTTTTCCTCCATTTTCATCTTCGTCCTCAAGGTTTGAGAGCATTTCAAGAGGGTGTTCCACCATTGTCATCAAGGTAAGTTAATTCCTTAGTTTTCATGATTTTAACATCAATTCCTAATGAAATTCCCTTCTAATTATCCTAAAAATTCATAGAAATTGATAGAAATTTAGGGATTTTGGGAAATTATGAATTACTCATTTTTTCCATGAATTCTAGCAAGGACTTGCATAATTATGATCCTTAGACTCCGGGTAATTGATTCCTTCAAGAATTTCCAAAATCCGAACGTGTGGGCCCGGGGTCGAAATTCCAAAAACCTTCAAGAGTGCTTAATTTTAGGATTTCTTGTTAATTCTCCTTCTTGGAACTGAAATTGAAAATTATACCATGTTTGGCTAGTTGTGAGCCGTCGAGAGTATATTTCGGAGATTCAGGGGCATCCTTGATCCGAGGGGTGATATCGTCACGAGGTGAGTCTCCTTTCTAACCTTGCAAGAGGGAACTGTCCCCATAGGTATCCTATGTATTGTATGTATTTGTTTTTGGGGCTACGTGCGTACCACGTGACGAGAGTCCGTACATAGCGACTACATGTGTTATGTTCGGGTAGTTTAGGACCACAACATGCCTTGTATTCTGCCTTGAAATGACTTCTATGTTATAAATTCTTGCTTGATATATCATTGTTATCCCTGAGTATTTCATTGATTAAATATTTGGAAAGATTTGATAAGTGAAGTAGACTTGATGTTTTGTGTGCACACGTTGTTGCTTTTCCATTTACATCTCGCGAGCGATATGTAAATCTTCCTTCACTTTTAGGGGAGCGGGCCGTATGCCACGGCGGATTTTATAGTGCACTCTTGGTACGGGCCGGTCGATCCTCGGAAGTGCACCGGGATTTAACTAAGAATGCACTCTTGGTACGGGTCGGTCGATCCCTGGCAGTGCATGGACGAAGTTACACTATGAAATGATTACATTGATAGACGCACTCTTGGTACAGGCCGGTCGATCCCGGGCGGTGCGTAAGAAGGATTATTGTTAAGCATGCAATCTTGGTACGAGCCGGTCGATCCCCGGCAGTGCATAGCTATTCTTCACTATGATATGATATGATTACATTGATAGACACACTCTTGGTACGGGCCGGTCGATCCCCGACAGTGCGTAGGCATGATTATTGGTAGGCATGCACTCTTGGTATGGGCCGGTCGATCCCCGACACTGCATAGCTATTCTTCCTTATGACTCCAGCCTGTTGTCTTATCCTTGTGTGCGCATGACTATTTGGTGTTGTTTCCTGATTTATGATTTAAGGTAGTATTGGGAAGAAGACAAAGTGGAAATTGTCATTTGCTTTCAGTACTTACCTGAAAACCTTGTGTTTACTTCATTGTGATATATTGCTTACATGTCTACTGTCTTCCTTATATTCTGCTTTATGTTAACTGTTGGACCTTAGTGAGTATCGAGTCGACCTCTCGTCACTACTTCTTCGAGATTAGACGGGATACTCACTAGGTACATATTCATTTATGTACTCATGCTGCAGTTTCTTTTCTTTTCTGTACTTGACTGTACATGTCAAGAGGCTGGTAGGTCTGATTATCAGGCCGATGCTAGATATTGATAGTGTGGTCATACTTCACGTTGAGCTGCTTTCCCGACGACTTCCTAGCAACATCCTGGAGTTTCTTTTGTTATATTCTCTGTCTATTTCATTCAGACTGAGACTATGTGTATATTGTAGTTATTGTATATTCAGTAGTTGCCCGTGACACTCGTGACACTAGTTCCTGGCACATACGCAGTTTGTATTTTGTGTTTGGGTTGTGTATCTATATATGTGCTTCGGTTTGGCTCTGTGCCTTCATATATTTATGATGTTTATGTCGTATCATGCTAGCATTATGTTAATTGTTTAAAATTGGTAATTTCCGACATGTTTAGATCAGACGTGCAAGGGGATATCATCTAGTGTTTTCTATATTGGCTTGCCTAACCCCGTTGTTGGGCGCCATCGCCACCCGAATTAGGATTTGGGACGTGACATTTTTGTCCAATTATAATTTATTAATTAAAATCACCCCATTTAATTTACTCCTAATCAATTAAAGGACAAATTTCACAATTTTGCTAAAAGAAATAATTAAATTGAGAAATTAAACCTTAACCTATTTTATGTCAAATAATGACATTTATTTAAATAATAATTAAGGTTACACACCTAATCATGTCGCTTTAAATCATTTATACATTTAAAAAGACGAATTATGGTTACATAATGCAAATATCACGGAAATCCAATAAAATTCATAAAGCTAAATAATTTATTGAATTTTTGTAGGACTATATATTAGGTAAAAAATCACGTGCTCACAACTGCGCCTCTTTGTTCGGAAACACGAAGAGTTTCCGGGCAAAGACAAAGTGAGCAACCATAAACGACTCCACCCATTCATATGTTCCATTGTGAAGCGTTTTTTGAAAGATTTGACCGAATCCTGCTTCAAAGGTTGCCTACATATCCTTGGCTATAAAGGAATCAGGTCAGTGTAGTTCTGGAAGTTTTGGTAGCTGCGACTACCGGGTAATTGTGGCTTCACTACGGTTGTTGCTGTTACTGCTGCTGATCTCCTAATTACACCCAAGTACAAAACGAAAGACTAACTAAACCTATCAGCTTCTAAGTTACAAGATTCCTATCTAAGACTTGGTCTTGAGTCTTGATCGTTCGGTGACTCTGACCTAAACCTAGATACTTGTTAGCTGCAAGCATTAGTTTTGTCTTGTCATTTCTCGGATCAAGGCAGGATATACCGAACAGATGACTTCAATCTCGTCCTGAATAGTCCATCACTTTCCCGTTTCTGCACTTTGGGTTCAATCTTCTCTTTCGCGTTTTGTTTTATTGCTTTGGATTGAAACTTCTTCTTTTGGTCGTCTCGAGTTCCAAAGTCTTAAAAATGTAATCTGCACAAAAATCAAAACAAACGAACGAAATTTTCTGCCCCAATTTTTCATTAGGAGAACTTCGTGAGTTATTGTAAGGAAATCTACACTATTTATGGAAAGATGTGAAAAAGCCGGGAGCAGTGCATCCGGAGTTATTGCAGACTAGGAAGTGGATACCCTATATCTCAAAGAAAGATACACTGGGGGTGGCAAAAATGAAATCAACTAGGGATTGTATACCCTATGCTGGAAAAGAAATCAATTAGGGAATGTATACCCTTAATTGAAAAAGAAATCATCAATTAGGGAATGTATACCCTTAATTGGCATCGACCAGGGGGCACGTGCACCCTATGTCGGGAAAGGTAAATCAATTAGGGAATGTATACCCTTAATTGGAAAGGAAAACATCAATTAGGGAATGTATACCCTTAATTGGAAAAGTAAAAAATCAACTAGGGAATGTATACCCTTAATTGGCATCGACTAGGGAGCGTGTGCACCCATGTCGGGAAAGAAAATCAATTAGGGAATATATACCCTTAATTGGAAAAGTAAAACATCAATTAGGGAACGTATACCCTTAATTGGAAAGGAAAATATCAACTAGGGAATGTATACCCTTAATTGGGAAAGTAAAACATCAACTAGGGAATATATACCCTTAATTAGCATCGCCTAGGGAGTGTGTGCACCCATGTCGGGAAAGGAAATCAACTGGGGAATGTATACCCTTAATTGGAAAATTAAAACATCAATTAGGGAATGTATACCCTTAATTGGAAAAGTAAAACATCAATTAGGGAATGTATATCCTTAATTGTAAAGGAAAACATCAATTAGGGAATGCATACCCTTAATTGGGAAAGTAAAACATCAACTAGGGAATGTATATCCTTAATTGGCATCGACTAGGGAGCGTGTGCACCCATGTCGGGAAAGGAAATCAATTAGGGAATGTATACCCTTAATTGGAAAAGTAAAACATGAATTACGGAACATATACCCTTATTTGGAAATAAAAACATCAACTAGGGAATGTATACCCTTAATTGGGAAAGTAAAACATCAACTAGGGAATATATACCCTTAATTGGCATCGCCTAGGGAGCGTGTGCACCTATGTCGGGAAAGGAAATCAACTAGGAAATGTATACCCTTAATTGGAAAATTAAAACATCAATTAGGGAATGTATACCCTTAATTGGAAAGGAAAACATCAATTAGGGAATGTATACCCTTAATTGGGAAAGTAAAACATCAACTAGGGAATGTATAACCTTAATTGGCATCGACTAGGGAGCGTGTGCACCCATGTCGGGAAAGGAAAATCAATTAGGGAATGTATACCCTTAATTGGTAAGGAAAGAAACAATTAGGGAATGTATACCTTAATTGGATAAGAAAACATCAATTAGGGAATGTATACCCTTAATTGGAAAGGAAAACATCAATTAGGGAATGTATACCCTTAATTGGAAAAGTAAAACATCAATTAGGGAATGTATATCCTTAATTGTAAAGGAAAACATCAATTAGGGAATGTATACCCTTAGTTGGTAAAGTAAAACATCAACCAGGGAATGTATACCCTTAATTGGCATCGACTAGGGAGCGTGTGCACCCATGTCGGAAAAGATGTAGCTAGGGTCCGGAGATCCTATACCATTTCAGATTTGAGCTGTTTTCAACACTCTTTATGCTTTTTTTTGAAGGAACGCGGGAAAGGATTTTGTAGAAAACCTCGCTTTTGGAGTTGTTGCTGCAGATCTGCTTCTAGCTCTTGCGCCTTTTCTCTCGGTTGCACCTACTTCTTGCACGGTTGCTTTTGAGTTGCACATATTTCTTATTTCAACAAAGAACAATTTGTTAGTTTGAAACGGTGGTTGATTTTGCGGCCTTGATTATTTCAACTGTTTAATCTCGGCTCTGTTGACAGAGATCTCAACCGCCTGCTTGCTCGCTGGGGATTGGGTTTCGTTTCCAAATCCGGGGACCTTGGCGTTCCAGCTTTTGTTGTGGTGATCGGCCACACGNTTTTCCAACTTTATTTTGCCTTCATTGGCCTTTCATTTCTGATTTTCTCTTCCATTTGACTTTAAAGCATTCAGAGCACTTCGGCTTTTCAATCTTTTCTGAGGGGGTTAGCCATGTGGGACTTAACCTTTCATTTCAATTGCCTTTATAGGCATTTTGATTTGATCTTCTCCCTCCAAAAGTTGGGTTTAAAGCATCGGCCGTTGCGGCTAGTCGGGATCGACTTGATTCCCCTGACGAGGTTCGGTGCCCTTTGCATATTGGCTTGCGTCAAACGAGAACCCTGTAAGTCAGTTTTGCCATCCTTTCTTTGTTTTACCTTAGAAACAGAGTCAGACTGAAAGGGATTGAAAGAGAATAACAAAGAAACTGAGATAATAAATTTTGACAAGAGATATCCCTTTCGGGGAAGAAAAGAAGGACTTATTTGGAGTGTATGCATCTTTCAATGAACATGGCATGCGTCTTGGACTGGATTCCTGATCTATATAAACCGCCTGACTCTCAGAAATTCGTCACGACTTTTAACTCAAAGTTGAGAAACCTTGTCCCAAACTATGTCTATATTAGTGAACAATCATCCTCATTTCGATTAGTAGTGCCCTTTTCGGGTTTTCACCAGCTAACCTCTCTCATTTCTCTTCTTGCCATCGCCCTGTAGTGCTCTTTGCGAGTTTTCACTAACAGGACTCTCTCATTTTTAATTTCTCTACTCACCGTCGCCTTATGCTGCCCGTGTGGGTTTTCACCGGTAAGACTCTCTCATTTTAAATTTCTCTCATTGCTTGTATGAGGTCCAGATAAATGTGTCTTCCCATTCCGGATTTTCTTCGCCGATCGATCAGAGGGACTTGAATAGGATTTGGGGTAAAAGAATTTATATCGAATTACAACCTTGGAACTCTCAGGCGAATCATTGTTGAATCTCAACACTTGCCCCACCTTAAACTCTTGGGGGAAATGTGGATTTTCATTTTGGTGTGACAACCCCAGGGAGAGGCTGCCTACGTATCCTTTCGGAATCAAGTCAGACGTAGTTCAGGCAAACATTTTGTTTTCTTTTTGTTTTGATTTGATTTTTTTTATTTTTCCTTTCTCTTTTTTTATTCTTCTTTTGATTTTTCCTTTTTTTTCTCTTTTTTTTCTTTTGATTTTTCTTCTTTCTTCTTCAAATTCCTAGGAGGGTAGTCAAGGAAGAGTAACCGGCTCAAAGGGTTTACAAAAATGAAAGTGTTTGGGGTACACATGAATGAAAAGCCTTCGTCATTTTGATCATCAGTATCGTCATCACGGAAAAGGTCAAACATAATACCTTTTGACTGCATCAGCATTGAAAGCCGTTTTTGGGTCATTTCCTTCGATGTCTCCCAAGTACAATGCTCCTTTTGGAAGCAATTTCCTTATGATGTATGGACCTTTCCAATCCGGGGCGAATTTTCCTTTCGCCTCTTCGTGGTGTGGGAGGATACGTCTTAAAACAAGTTGCCCTACTTCAAAGTTCCTAGGCCGCACTTTCTTGTTGTAGGCGCGGGCCATTGTTTGCTGGTATAACTGCCCGTGGCAAACTGCGGCCATCCTTTTCTTGTCAATCAGAGTCAATTGCTCCAATCGGGTTTTGGCCCATTCATCATCCTCAATTTCTGCTTCGACAATAATCTGAAGGGAAGGGATTTCCACTTCTATGGGTATTACGGCTTCAGTGCCATAAACCAATAGATAAGGAGTAGCTCCAACCGATGTGCGCAATGTCGTGCAATATCCCAGTAATACGAAAGGCAATTTCTCGTGCCATTGCCTGGAAGTTTGAATCATTTTCCTGAGGATTTTCTTAATATTTTTGTTTGCTGCTTCAACGGCGCCATTGGCTTTGGACCGGTAAGGGGTGGAGTTGAGGTGTGTGATTTGGAACTGTTCACATATCTTCCTCATCAAGTTACTGTTTAGATTCGCGACATTGTCAGTAATGATAGTCTTTGGGATACCAAAACGACAGATGATATTAGAGTGCACGAAATCCACCACTACTTTCTTAGTGACAACTTTGAACGTGACTGCCTCGACCCATTTTGTGAAATAGTCGATAGCGACCAAGATAAATATGTACCCGTTTGAGGCCCTTGGCTCGATCGGCCCGATGACATCCATTCCCCCAGGCAACAAACGACCAGGGTGCTCACATAAGATGCAATTCTGATGGTGGTGCATGAATCTAATCGTCGTGTATTTGACACTTATGTCATTTCCGGACAAAGCTAAAACAATCTTTCTTTATGGTCATCCAATAATACCCGGCCCGCAAGATTTTCTTTACGAGGATGTAACCATTCATGTGGGGACCGCATACTCTTGAATGCACCTCGTTCATAATCTTTTCGGCTTCCTTGGCATCTATACATCTTAATAGATTCAGATCAGGAGTCCTTTTATACAGTATTTCCCCACTTAGGAAGAAACTGTTGGCGAGTCTCTAGGTGGTTCTCTTTTGGTCCCCATTGGCCTGCTCTGGGTATTCTTTTGTTTTCAAGAATCTTTTGATATCGTGATACCATGGTTGGATATCAGGCTCTACTTTGACCGTGTTGAAATAACCATGCCTTTCCTTGATTTGAATTTCCAATGGGTCAATGTGAACATTACCCGGATATGGTAGCATTGCAGCTAGGGTAGCCAGCGCATTGGCTAACTCGTTGTGGCATCGAGGGATGTATCTAAACTCGACAACTTTGAATCGTTTTCTAAGGTCTTCCATATGTTGTCTATATGGAAGAAGCTTAACGTCTCGAGTTCCCATTCTCCCTGAACCTGTTTGATGATCAAATCTGAATCCCCCATGATCAATAACTCTTCTACATCCATGTCAATAACCATGTTCATACCCATGAAACAAGCTTCATATTCGACAATATTGTTTGTACAGAAGAACCGAAGGTGGGCCGTGGCGGGATAGTGCTATCCCGTGGGTGAAATCAAGATTTCCCCAATCCCAACACCTTTTGCATTTACAGCTCCGTCAAAGAACATCTTCCAAGTGCTTGCGTCCTCGGAAGTTATTTCGACTGAATTTTCCTCCTCGTCTGGGAAGTAAGTACTTAGAAGTTGGTAGTCGTCATCGATAGGATTTTCTGCCAAGTGATCTGCCAAGGCCTGGGCTTTCATTGTCGTGCGAGTGACATAGACTATGTCGAATTCGGTGAGCAAAATCTGCCACTTCGCTAATCTCCCGGTGGGCATTGGCTTTTGGAATATTTACTTTAATGGATCAAGCCTAGTGATGAGGTAGGTGGTATAAGCCAACAAATAATGTCGGAGCTTCTGAGCGACCCAAGTTAGGGTGCAACAGGTTCTTTCCAACAACGTATACTTGGCTTCGTAGCTCGTGAACTTCTTGCTCAAGTAGTATATGGCCTGATCTTTCTTCCCGGTTGCATCATGTTGCCGAAAAACACACCCGAAGGAATTCTCTAACACTGTCAGGTATAAGAACAAAGGTCTTCCTAGTCTGGTGGGACTAGCACCGGCGGGTTCGACAAATATTCGTTGACCTTGTTGAGCGCGTTCTGGCATTCGTCTGTCCATTTGATGGTTGTGTCTTTCTTCAATAGCTTGAATATAGGCTCACAAGTGGATGTCAATTGAGCGATGAATCTACTGATGTAATTCAACCTACCCAGCATACTCATGACCTCCTTATTTGTTCTTGGAGGTGGGAGATCCCGAATAGATTTTATCTTTGTCGGGTCCAGCTCGATGCCCCGTCGGCTGACTATAAACCCCAGTAATTTTCCAGACGAAACTCTGAAAGCACACTTAGCTGGGTTTAATTTTAGATCATACTTACGCAAGCGTTCGAAGAATTTCCTCAGATGTTGGACATGGTCATCTTGCGTTCTGGATTTAATAATCTCATCATCCACGTATACCTCAATCTCCTGCTGCATCATGTCATGGTAAATGGTGGTCTTGGCCCTCATATATGTTTCCCCAGCATTCTTTAGACCGAACGGCATGACTCTGTAACAATAGGTGCCCCAGGGTGTAGTAAAGGCTGTCTTTTCTGCATCCTTTTCATCCATCAACACCTGGTGTTATCCAGCATAGCAATCCACGAAAGATTGTACCTCATGTTTGGCACAATTGTCAACCAGGATATGTATGTTTGGCAGTGGAAAGTTATCTTTAGGGCTTGCTTTATTCAAATCTCGGTAGTCGACACATACTCTGACCTTTCCGTCCTTTTTAGGTACTGGAACCACATTGGCCAGCCAGGTGGTGTATTGGACCACTTGGATCACTCCAGCTTTTAATTGTTTAGTGACCTCTTCTTTGATTTTGTCACTTATGTCTGTTTTAAATTTCCTCTGCTTTTGTTGGACGGGTGGATAACCGGGATAGGTCGGAAATTTGTGTACCACCAAGTCCACACTTAGTCCGGGAATGTCGTCATAGGACCAAGAAAATACGTCTTTGAATTCAAATAGAAGTTGAATCAGAGCGTCCCTAGTTCTTTCATCAGTGTGGACGCTTATCATGGTTTCTCGAACCTCTTCTGCATTACCCAAGTTGACGGGTTCTGTTTCGTTTAAGTTTGGCTTAGGCTTATTCTTGAATTGTTCTAATTCTCGGTTTATTTCCCTAAAATCCTCTTCTTCATCATATTCCGGTTCTTGATTCATTATTTTGAGGTTAGACAGCATATTAAGATCAGAGCATGAAGCCCGCAAGCATGTCATGTTATTTAAGGCCGCATTATTAGGACTGAAAATAAGAAAAATACGCAAAAATCAGAAAGAATAATAGATGATGAAATTTTGATTTCATTTCATTGAATTTGAACATAGGAGGGTTTACATCGGAATTCAAAAGGCAATAAATTAAAAACACTTGTGTTACACCCTGAAATAACTCATAGTGCAGGAAAGATGGCAAAATTGAACTATAGGGACTCCCGCCTGACAAGGAATGGAGTAGCCTTCCAATTATGAAACTTAGCGTATGGGCCCATGTATTGCACCTCAGCGGTGCTTGAGCCTTCTCCCAACTGAACCATGTTAGTTTCATACAACATCTGCTTCATGGCCTCGCAAATTCCTTCAATTTCATCGGCCGTAAAGGCTTCTTCTTCTTCTTCTTCGACATATTGTGGTTCGATGAAAGTTTCAGTAATGTGGGGAACTGGCTGAGGCAAGTCCCAACCATCTTTCTTTCGAGCGTTGTCCCATTACACATCGGCTTCTGTGGCCTGGAAACCTATGCCGAAGAATATTTCAGCAACCGGTAGAGAGATCGGTTCAGTGATACCTTGCAAGGACACCCCAATCCCCTTTCCGGGTTTGTATCCGTGTCTAATCATGTTGGTAGCGACCGTGATTGACTCATTTGATAGGCAGGGTTGTGGGGATGGAGCACCTTCTTCATGTTGGTCGGCAAGCACAATTTCAAATGCTTGATAGGCAATATGCTCACTCCCCTCTCTGGCTTCAAGACAGGGGATCGAGGGGTCTCTGTAGATTGACTACTCGTCCTCCCCGTGGACCACTATCTCCTGGCTTTCATATTCGAATTTGACCATTTGATGGAGGGTAGAGGGTACCTCTCCAGCGGCATGAATCCACGGTCTTCCTAGCAAGAATTTATACGAGGTGTCCATATCCAGGATCTGGAAGGTTATCGTAAAGTCTACAGGGCTGATTGTCATGATTATGTCTATTTCACCAATGGTGTCCCTTTTGATTCCATCGAAGGCACGAACACAGACGTTATTCATCCTGATTCTCTCAGTGCTGATTCCCATTCCTTGTAGTGTTGATAAAGGGCAAATATCTACCCCGGAACCTCCATCAAGCATAACTCTCTTCACATAATATCCCTTACTTTTAACTGTTAAGTGTAAGGCTTTGTTGTGAGCGGCTCCCTCGGGAGGTAGATCATTCTGGTTGAAAGAAATTTTTTTTACTTCAAAGAAACGCTCGGCCATTCTTTCCAATTGTTCGACTGAGGTCTGCCGGCACATACGCTTCATTCAGCGTTTTTAAGAGTATTTTCTAATGCTTGTTTGTGCCCATCAACAAAGATAAGAGTGATATTTGATCAGGAGTTTTCTTGAGTTCTTCAATTGTGGCGTATTCAGTCATGTTCATCCTCTTAAAGAACTCTTCAACCTCTTCGGCGGTGACAGGTTTTTTAAGAGGGAAGCGTTTGTGCTTGTTTTTGCCAGCTCTTTTAGATTGAGGTATTTTTCAGAGGAATTTGTTTCAATTGCTTCCCCTGTGATCTCTTTCCCTTTGTATGTTACTACCGTCTTGTTGTAGTTCCAAGGGACGGCAGTAGTGTCCTTTATGCGAGTTTGCGGCGCGCGGCTAATAACCACATGCTCATTTAGCCTTGGTGAAATTATTTTCCCCTGCGCCACGTACGTCCCCTTTGGTACATACATTGTCGGGCCGTTTGTTATGGCTATGCTGAATTGTAGCCTTCTGGGTGGACTTAACATACCTTGTTCCTTCTTGGGTGCCCTGGGGACATAAAGAACGACGTATTTAGAAGATCCTATCTTTGTCTTGGCTTCAGCCTTCCCCGTGCCTTGAGGGACGTGATTACTCTTCTTTATTTCCTTGGCTGCCTTGGGTGCCGCCTTAGGCTTTTTCTCTGCATCTGCGATGGAAATGATAGCCTTCAAAGCTGGATCAAAATCTTGGTCCTCGCAGATCATGCCGATAACAGGCCCATTATTATGGGCGAGCAATGGATTCTTAGTCACATTGGGAGCTTCTTCATCCCTTAACACTGCCTTCTTTTGCTCTATAAGATTCTCCACAACCCGCTTGAGAGTCCAGCAATCCTCCGTGTCGTGCCTCTTTGCTCCGAAATGGTAGGCACAATTATTTCTGGGTTTGTATGACGCTGATACTAGGTTTTGCCTGGTCGGAGGTACGGGACGCAGAAGCCCCATCTGGACCAACTTCGGGAAAAGACTTGAATATGGCTCACCGATAGGAGTTAAATTAAGTCTCCTTGGTGGCTACCGGGGGTAAGCATTGTACGGGTAGCTGTTTTGAGGAGGGCGTGGATTATATGGAGCTGGGGGAGGATGGTTATTTCTTGGGGGTGGAGCTCTATTCTAGTTGTATTGTTGCTGCGGCCTGAGATGCGGCTGAGCGTTCATCACCACGTAGGGAAAAGGGGATGTAGTATAAGCTGCGTTTTGGTGAGGATAGTAGTGTTGGGAAGTTTTGGGGAGTGGACTTGAGTATTGCCGAGAACCCCTGACATCGGAAACCATCATGGCCCCTTCTTCTTTCTTCTTTCTGTTGGGTGCACTCTCGGATCCGTTTTGGATGGACTAGGAGTTGCTCTTATGTCCGATTGGCTCAGGATACGACCGGTCTTTAAACCATTCTCAACCATTTCTCCAATTTTGATTGCTTCTGCGAATGGTTTGCCCATGGAGAACATCATATTTTGAAAGTAATCCGCTTCTTGTGCTTGCAGAAAAACACTGACCATCTCGACCTCATCCATCAGAGGTTTGACCCTGGACGCCTGCTCGCGCCACTTAATAGCGTACTCTCTGAAACATTGCGAGGACTTCTTTTTAAGGTTGGATAGAGAGTTTCTATCGGGAGCGATATCCACGTTGTATTGGAATTGTCGAACAAAGTCCCGGGCTAGGTCATCCCATACGTGCCAGTGGGATATATCTTGGTCCATGTACCATTCTGATGCAATCCCTGTTAAGCTCTCTCCGAAATATGCCATGAGAAGTTCCTCTTTCCCACCTTCTCCTCGGAGTTGGTTGCAATACCTTTTCATATGAGCTATGGGGTCCCCATGTCCGTCATATTTTTCGAACTTGGGGGTTTTAAACCCGAGAGGCAAATGGACGTGTGGGAACATGCACAAATCGGCATAGGAGACGCTTTTCTGCCCGCTCAGCCCATGTATGTTCTTGAGGCTCTACTCGATACTCTTCATTTTTCGAGCCATTTCTTCGTGCTCGGGGATTTTCTTATCTCGTCCCAAAGTAACTTCACACTGAGGTTGTTGGGGGGTATGAATCGGGCGTGACATGAGTGGTGCCCAGAATTGATGGCGTTTGGAATGTAACCGCCGGTGGCTCAAAACTTGGCCCGGTGATAGTTGGCGGAGCTCGGTGGTGCGGTGAAGATGTTGGACGATGCACCAGAAAATAGGACCTGGGGGCGAACCTCAGAAGGCCTTCCGGCAAAGTGAGCCGACATAATTGGGTATCCGAGTGGCATGGCCGGGTAACTCATAGGGATGTTAGAAGTTCCACTTTTCCGGGGGATTATCTCAGGGAAACCTGGGATGGAACTGGGCGGTTCCCTACCATTGGACCATGCGTCCCACATTTCCAGCATGCGGCAACGCAGGATCCTGTTCTCTTCAACTATGGCTGACTCAGATGTAGGGATGACTGGATTTGGGTCTTCAACTGAAGAGTTGACGATTAATAAGTGACCTTCGGATGTCATTTCTATGCTTCCTTTTGATCAAGTGAAGTAAGGATGGGAAGCCAGGTTACCGCAAAAACCAACCACCTTAGAAAAACACCTTTAAGAGTGAGCCACCAAAACGTTAGGTTGAAACATTTATCACATCAGGAATCGCATGTTTGGGGTATGCAATGCACCTAGGAAATTGAACGCTTTCTATATGTTTTGCAACAGTTGTGTGTCTCATACCGACTTTATTTTCTCGGATTTGAACTTTCCCTCATTTTTATCCTATTTTCATCCTTTTGTTTTTTTATCTATCATTTTATCACTCTTTTCTTTCTTTCATTGTATTATTTTTTTCTCTTTTATGTCTCACTCACTTTCTTTTCTTAAGATTAAGATCGAATCCTATGTGGATTGCCTACGTATCACGGCGCCACGTGAATTAGATCATTACGTAGTTCAAGGGATAAATCCGAAGGAAGGAAATAAACATTTTTTTGAGACTTTAATTCATTAAATAAAATACTTTCAACTTCATAAGAAATTTCAATACAATTTTTTGAAATTTTAAAAACTACAAAAGACTCAAGACATGCTTTCTTGGAAATGTAAAAACTACAGTGGACTTGGACAAGACTAAAGTAGGAAAATAAAATACATACTCGAGAAATATGAAAAATACATCAGTGCTTCCATTGCTTCAGGGACCCGTGGGGCATCATTCGGCCTTGCCACAGGACTGCGTGCTATATCTTGTTGGAGGCGGTAGAGGTCGTCCATTATCTTGTGGACGAAGATCATAACCGCTGAGAAGAAGGTGGTCCGAGTCATATCTTCACATTCCTGGCATTTGGTGACAATGTAATCATCTATCTCCCGGACCCTTTGCCTGATGATACCTTTCTCCTGAAGTAGACGCCCCATTTGCTGAGATCTTGCCTCTAAAGCCTGGGCGTCTTTGTGAGTCTGCTCTTGCCATTGTCGCAATTCTACTTCCAACTGGGCTATCATGTCATAGCACTGTTCTCTTTCTACCTTAAACCTTTGTGCTTGTTTGGCCATCTCGTTTTCAAAGGTGGCCATTCTTTCTTTCAAACCCAGAACTTCTTGGTCGTGCTTTCTTTACAATTTTTGCACGAATTCTGCCCTTTCTTCTGCATTCTTTGCCAATTTTGCTCGAGCTCGGGTCAAATCTTCCTCGGCTTTGTCCAAGTCGTCACCATAGCTACACAACTTTTTCCTGAGACTGGTGACAAGTCTTTCATCGACTCTACTTCTTTCGGGGTTTTCAATGGCTATCCTCATTTTCTGGATTTGAGCCCTTAGGGCTTAATTTGCTTTGTTCAGCTTGTTTCTTTCCCCTTCGGCTGCAGCGGTTTGTACAGTGTTTTCAAATTTGAGCTCTCAGATCTCGGCCTCTAGTTTACTTATTGTAGCCTGGTAGTTGTTTTCCTTTTCTAGCCAACCCCCGTGTTCTTGTGTTTGCTCAGTAAAATGCTGCACGTGAGGTCGTTTTGCAGGTCGCTCTGGTTCTTGGTTCTCTCGGCCTCTCCTACCATACCAAGAAATATAGGCTGGCTCTACTTCCCCTTGAGACAAGTTTCTTACCCGAGTCTGAGGTTCTAAGAATCCGCACTGGTTCCAGATCTGACGGACCCTGTTTTCCGAAAATGTAGCTTTCAGACAAAACTCAATGGCTTGTTGGCTTAGGTCCTCATCATGTGGAATGCCTTGTTGTCTACCCAATTGCCGTAAGACCCGATGTGGGGCATATTGCTGGATACTCCGCAAACCCATTAACAAAAGATAGAACACTTCAGCGGACATATTGATAACCTCGCCGACGGGGAGCCAGCCGAAAGTCCACTCGATTTGGTCGACGGTCAATGAACTCAAATGTGAGTGCCAGGCCTCTGTGCCCTCAGGAAATTTGTGGCCCTCTACCCGAGTACTGTGTTCTTCGATACAATTCAGACCGGTTAAGCCATAGTTCATGTAACCTAGGCGGTGACAGAGGTGCTCGATCATCCAAATCTGTAGGAGGAGATTGCACCCTTCAAAGAACTTTCCCCCATACTGGCAAATTGTCAGAGCGCGGTAAATCTCGGCTAAGATCATGGGTATAAGAGTGCCATTGTTCTTCTTCGTCATGAAATCTGCTATCCCTACCAGTCCGATATTTATAAGTACGTCACCTCTAGGGCAGATTAAGGTACCCAGGAATGCTACCACGAAAGCCAACCCCCGACGGGCTTCCCATTTAACCTGGTTCTTGTGGTGAGTCAGACCAGTATTTTCAGCTTCATAGCCCTGAGGATCTCCATAATGTTTGTACAGGAAATAGAAAGTGCAGAACCTTTCAGCCAGGTGTGAGTCTTGAGTGTCACGACTAATGTTCAGAAGATCCAAGAACTTATGTGGAGTTACCGCCCTAGGTGCCACCGGATACCGGCTTCTAGGATTGTCACCGAGACCAGCATACCCCGCTATCTCCTCTAGCGTGTGTGTCAACTCAAAGTCTGAAAAGTGGAACACGTTGTGGGAGGGGTACCAAAATGACACTAAAGCTTCTACGATATCCAACCTTGGCTTGATTTTTAGAAGGCCAGTGAGTCTGCCTAAAGCTTTTACGACAGACTTTCTACTAACTTCCCCCAAGTCGCTCCACCACATATGGAGTCCCACGGGAATTTCCTCGACGGCCCTAAAGGGAGTGTTTTCAACTGTATTCATCCTGCACATTTGCTTAAATGTTTTGATTAAGAAAACAAAGCCATAAAATGTTTTGAGTGAATGCGAAAAAATGTTATTTTTGCAAAAGTTTTGTAATAAAGAAAAATGGACCATCCTTGCGAATACGGCCCTTCAATACTTCAGGTAGGAAGCCTTTAGGGCTTTGCTAGATAATTGGGCCAAAGTTTTTCGAAAAGACTATAAGTGGCTATTGTTTGCAAAAATAGCCTTCCGGCGTCCCGTTGAGACAATTGGCTATTTAGGCAAGAACAACATCACCTAATTTTGTGACCGTATTTTTCTATTTTGGTTTTGAAAATAAGGTTGGACCCGATGAGGGTTGTCTACGTATCTCACATCCGGTGAGAATCAAACAATGCGTAGTTCGGAAAATCTTGACACAATTTTGAAAAATATGTACCGACTTACTTTGTTTCGAAATACTATTTTCAGAAATTTTGGCAGAGTTTCGGGATGATTTTGAATATCGGGGGGGGGGGGGGTTCAAAAATTGGCTAAATCTCCTATTCTATTTCTCTCTTGGTTTTTCTGTTATCCCCTTTTTTATCCGGTCAACAAACCAAACGGTAACAAAATGTTGTACACATAGCAAGTAGAATGCATCAGGATAGTCTTTCATTTTGGGTTCACCTGTCCTAGACGGACCCAACCCCTGTGTTGAGTCCCCTAAGTCAAATGCACGTGATGCAAATAAACGTTCCTACTAGGGATCCAGCATGAGGCTATGTCATACTAGGTTTATACCCTAGGGTTTTGTTTTAGATAAGGCTTACCCGAGCGGACAGCTCGAGCCGAGGTCGAGGCAGCGTACCGGGAATACAGAAGCTTCACCGGCTTTGCAACTTGTCCGTACCTCGTTCTAAGATTTGGATGAATCTAACAGAAAAGAAGTCATACGAAGTGCACACTTCCCAGATGATTTAGAAGACTCAGAGAGAAGGAGGGTTTCAGCACAATTTATATGCAATTCAAATAATATCAAAGCGGTAAATGTGGCAATTAGCACATTAGGTTTAAACACGCAAAATCAGATAATGGAAGCCAAAATATAACAGTTATATAAGCTCGAATTCTTGAACCCTGAACCAGAGATTCTGGGTTCGAATCCCCAGCAGAGTCGCCAGAGTTGTCACACCTCCTTTTTCACTACCCCCGGATTGATGAAGGGTAATAAGGGAGTTTTTCCAATTAAAGTGACATTATTCGGATTTGGGATTTATTTTAATTTTCAGAGTCGCCACCCAGATTTTTGACAATGCTCCAGGACACCATTTTATTTTTTTAAAAGAAATCCCATACCGAGGAAGATTTGACTCTGTTTTGATTTGCATGTGACCAGAAATCCGAGTAAGGAATTCTGTTAACCCGGGAGCCGGTATTAGGCATTCCCGAATTCCATGGTTCTAGCACGGTCGCTTAACTATTATTATTTGGCCTAAATTATCCGATTATTTAACGTGTTTTAGCCTATATTTAAAACTCTTTGAAATTTAGCTGCTTTTGATAAGTATGGATTTATCTTGAAAACAAGTCACGAGAATGTGCACTTGTTATGCTTTTGAACTTATTACAATTATGCCACATGAAATGCACCCGTAATCGCAATACGTGATTTTATTATAATTTGAAAATGGAAACGGGGACACGAGTTGTCGCACCCGAGTGTAGGTTACGTAGTCAAGATTATTATCTTGACGGTTTTATAGTGCCTATTTGAGGCGATGTTCGGTTATTCTTCATATTTTCTATTTGAAGGAGCATTTTATTTTCAAGATCAATTAGGACGTTTATGGATTTTCTTTTAGACAAGTCATGATGGCGTGCACTTGTTATTTTTGAACACATGGCACACACGTCACATGAAATGCACCCGTGGTTGCTACGCGCATTTTATTAATTGTTTAGAGTTGGAGGTCGGGGGCACGGGTTGCCACTCCCAAGTGTAGATTATGGTAATTTTTGGATAACATATTGAAGCTCAAACTAAAAGAGGTATTTTTCTGACTAGAGGAGATTATCTAAGATCAAATTTCCAAGCCTAAAGGACAAGTTTCTTGGGATATGGCCATATTTTAGCCCGATTTATTATTTAACTCTTTGACCAATCCTACTTATGACTAATTTAGAAGGGGGTCACTAGTTTAGGAAACTCAGCTAAGTCTTAAGGATCTTTACTTTTCAGTTTGGTGAATAATAGGAAACATGATAATAAAAATGCATATTCATTTATACATACACTTATAAGCATACAAACATTTTATTTACTATTTTGCGGACTTGAATTGGTAAGCTAGAACTATCTATTGGTCTTTATGAAAACTTTGCAATCTTGAAGGAATGGCATAGCATAAACAGATTTTACCAGTGCAAACTTGGCAATTTTTGCCCATTTTTAGACAACCTAAATATAGATCTAGGTCAGGATTTATACGTACTTTTAAAGGTCAAATGTTCATACATCTATTTCAAAAATTTAAAGAATGTGGTATAAATTAAAGATGTTTTGGATCACCAATTCCTATTCATATTGAAGATTACAAAATCTGAAATAACATGATTCCGAAATTCTAATAGAATTTGCAGGGAGATTTTCGTATATACTAATTCGGATACAAGTTCATGGTTTTGATTAAATTGCCTACTGTCATTAGGCTACTTCTGGGAGCAAATGATTCTAATCTTTTAGCCTGCCTACTCCCTTATGTCCCAATAGCCTAGGGAGTTAAACTTGATTAAAGCCTTAATGGGTTATTTCATCAAGCTGGCCCAATTCTGAATTTAGTAAGAAGAGTAAGAAAACTGAAATAATAGTTTATAGTGTCCAATCCATAACTGAAAATAAAAAAAAATCTATATTATTACATTATCATTTCACTATGAAATACAAATTTTCTAAAATGAAAACAATAAGTAACGAAATAAAGGGGATACAAACGCTGCTCCTGTGCGAGCCAGCCTTCAGGGGGCTTTGAAATCTATATCTCCTGTCTGTTTTCTTAATCACCAGATGACTAACTTTAACAAACACATCCTAGGCATGTTGTAAGGCAAACATGACCATTATTGGGTTAGGTTTAGTTCTAATCATGCAATAGTGTCAATTTTAAAGGACGGAACCTGCTTCTATGTGCTCTTCTTGGAATGAATATGACCATAAAGAGGTCAGATTCAGCTCCAAGGATGCAAACCCATTAGACCATTAATCATTCAAAACATTATGGCCGAGATTCATACAATGACTGGACTATTCTTAGGCATTTCTTAAGATATGAATCTGACCATTTATGGGTCTAGCTTCCTGTCTTAATACCTTTTGTAATGATAATCTAACTACTCTATAATTGTTTATGCATTATTATAGGGTGAATCTGACCATGAAAAGGGTCAGATTCAACTCCCTAATAGTCATTTTTTGGTAACATTTGATTCACACCTGTATTGTGATTTTGATTTTTTAGGCATTTTAGAGGATGAACCAGACTATTCAAGAGTTATGACTCCTCAACTCTACGCCTTCTTTAACCACATGCTTTATACCCTTTAAAGGGTGAATTTCAGCCATTTATACTACTGTTTTGCGCACTATTATGGGGGTAAATTTGACTATTGGAAGGTTAAATTCATCTACCTTAGTGCTAATAGTAACCTATCTAGGGACTTGCTTTGTTGAATCTCCTTATTGATCAAAGAGACTCAATTGAAAGCATATTTTTTCTGCACACTTATAGAGAGAACCTGACTATAGAGAAGGTCAGATTCTACACCATAGTGCAACTTTTTTTTAAGGAGGTAGAGTTACAAGTATCAACTACATTTATATACCTATAATCGGAAATAAACAAAATATACAACAAAAAAATACCAACAACAGGACTACATTTATCACTCTCATACATTCATTACAACACCCATATTGTCACATTATATAGAACCGAAGAAAAGAGCTTCATATATCAAAACAACCAGCTTATAATGAACAGAAGATGAAAATTTCAGTCCAACATTTCATTAAGAACAGATGAATGGATACATACCTTCTTTAAAAAATAAAATGATAGAAAACCTTGACCAAATAAAGGTCAAGTTTAGGCAGTAATCAACAAGAGAAGAGAATTTCAGCAACAACAAGCAGAAAACCAGAGGAAAAAACAGTACTCAGCAACCAAAAAAAAATCTTGAATATAGGTGCTTAGGAATCCCAGCAATCAGACTTCAAAACAGAAGGGAAAAAGAACTGAGAACTAATTCATCTATTTGTAAACTTGTTTTCAAAAGAGAAGTCATATTTTTCTTTCTAATAATGCTTTTCTTTATTGAAACTTTTTTTTTCGAATAGAAAGTATTGCTGCATTTTTCAGCAGCTAGAAGAGAGTATTTTTTAGAGTGTCCAAAGTCTTATCCTTTTACTAGGGGAGGGGGTCTATGTGAAGACCCGTAAAATTTCTTGCTTAAAATAATGCCCGAACGAGTGCCCGAGTTTTTTTTACTGTGGAAATTCCTAAAACGGACCTAATTTGAACAAAAAGTACCCCGGGAGTTAAAGAATTAAATTTTCTAGAAGTTGGGTGTTATGCGACGCACTATGCGATCGCATAACGTGTATGCGGACCGCATAGTGGTGGCATACACGGGCAGAGTACTGCCCAACTGAAGGACAACTATGCGGTCCAATCTGCGACCGCATTTCGGTTTTGCGGACCGCATAACTGTCGCATTATTGCCTTTATTTTTGGGGAGGGGTGTTATGCGACGCACTATCAATCGCATAACGAGTATGCGGGCTGCATAGTGGTCGCATACCTGGGCAGATTGTTTCCAAATTTTGGCCCACCTGGGGCCATTCTGCGGTCAGCTCTGCAGACCGCATGTCAGGAATGCGATGCATTCTTGACCGCATATTTGACACGGGCTTTTAATTTTCCAAACTTTTATACCCGACCCCAACTTCATTTAACCCCTACCCCCTTTCATTTAACTATATTCTAAACAAGATAGAGAGAAGAAAAAGAGAGTTCTTGAGAGAGAAGGTTCCAACATCACTCAAATTGATTTTCCAAAATAACTCAAGCCCGGATATTATCGAGTAATCAGTCATCTTCTTCGCTAAAAGGTAAGCCTTCACTTTAATTCTCCCAATTTCTCAGATTTTGGATGGGAATAAAGCACTCATGGGCTGGTTTTGAAAAATGAAAGATGAAACCTTGCATGCATGTGAATGTAACTCCGTAACCTAGTAATGGGGGAAACGAACTTGGGTAATTATGCACAAAAATGGGGGTTAGTAACCTAAGGGATCGCATAGTGTTTGATGAAATGCTTAATTAAATTCGAGGTTCCTAATCCTAAGTGAAATAGGTCACATTGTGGAATAGATTGACGGTGCCCGACGATCCTCTGAATTGTGATAGAAATTAAAAAGGGAAAACTCGACTCCAGGTATGTATGGCTAACTTTAATCTTTGTAAAATCGCTTGGTGGTGTCCGAGCATACGGTACGTGTATTGGTGTGAATATGTGCAAATGGTTGTTCAAATTGTGTTGAAGCGTGAAGTGTATTCCTTGTCTGTCTTTAGTTGATCACCACACTACCATGCTATGTGAAATGATGCTAGTAGGTTAATGAATCCAAGAGTATGAATGTATATGCAAAAGGCTGTGTAACAAGTAAGGTTAAAGAGTTGTGGTGTGATGTAATTGAACTAAACGGCTGTGGCAATATCGTATATGATTCACTATTTGGTAAGGTTTATTGTGGCACGATTTTATTTTTATATAGATATTTTGGATTGTAAAGAAGCTATATTCCTATTGCTGAAATTTCCTGTGATTGAATTGTGAACTGTCATTTTTGATATGAGATATGATTGTCTGGTAGGATCGGGTTGCGCGCCGCAACAGGAGGGATAAGGGTGATATGTGAGAAGTGATAAGGGTGAGATGTGATTGTACGGTGGGATCGGGTTGCACGCCGCAACAGAAACATAAGAAAATGATTGTGATTGTCAAGTGGAACCGGGTTGCGCGCAGCAACAGAAGGAATAAGGGTGGAATGTTGAGAAGGGATAAGGGTGGAATTGTGATTGTGATTGTGATGAAGTGAGAATTGTGGAACTTCCATTGTGTTTCTTTCTATATCTTTGTTCAGTGATTGAGTGACTCTCTGTCTGTCTCTTGCATGTGCATTGTTGAGTTTACTTAGAGTAAACTTTGTTCATACATACCAGTACAATTCAAATGTACTAACGTCCCTTTTGCTGGGGGCGCTACATTCTTGTGATGATTGTAGGTGGTTCTATAGCAGGTACTCCAGCCCACAATCAGTAGTGACTCCTCTACGTCCCATCAGCTGTTTTTGTGAGCCCCTTTCCTCTCGGGGCCCTGTGTGGTTCACGCCACCTCTTCTTCCGGATTTTTATTTTGATATTTGTGTAGGGTATAGCCGGAGCCTTGTTACCGGCAAGTATTATATAACTCCTTTGTACTCTCAGAGGCTCCGTAGACAGGAAATGTGGGTTATGTACATATGTATTTTGGGCAGTATAACTTGTAGACCACGTAAAGTAAACCTGTATGTTATGTATATTTTGTAAGTATTGTACCACATGTGGGTAATGACAGAAATCTAGAATTTAATTCCAGGTTGTAAGAATGTGTTTTAAATTATAATTGAAGAATGTACATTGGAATCGCGGGGTAATACGTGGGATGGAAAAAGGGAATCCAGGTCCGCTTGACAGGGGCTACCCGGTCGAGCGCCAGTCGTGTCCCTCGGTTTTGGGGCGTGACAAATATGGTATCATAGCCTAAGGTTTTTAAAAGAGTCCTAGGATGTCTCGGAGCCATGTCTAGTAGAGCCCTTCTTATCGGTGTGTTGTCGAGCACATCTATAATTAGGGGGATACATGGACATTTAGGAAATTACCCTCTTATTGTTATTCTATATCGTGCGGTGAACCTGAAAGTAAAAATATCCTTGCCTAATTCGTACTTTGTTTTGAAATTTATAGTAATGGAACCAAAGAAGAGAGCTCGACTCGGCCTTGAGGCTAATGCCACCCCAAGTGTGGCTGTGAATCATGTACCTGGTAGTGCGGGTGAGAGTGACTCCCCGACCTTGAATCTGCCTGACCCTTCTATTTCGGATCAAAGCATTCCTGTTCCTGCGGCGGCGGAGGGTGATGCAACCCCTCCCGCTGATATTCCTGATCCCTCTACAGTTCCAGCTTCCGGTCCCGGTACGTCCGAGGGGGACCTCAGAGGAGCTATTCATATGTTGACTCAGTTTGTGGCCGCTCAGGCCCAAAGATCTCATGCTACCGCTGCGTCCTCCAGCGGACATGGAGATTCCGCCGGCTCCAGAGTCAACCAGTTTCTGCGGTTGGCCCCTACAGAGTACTCAGGTACAGATCCAGAGGCCGATCCACAGGAGTTTCTTAATGAGATGTACAAGACCCTTCGGGTAATGAAGGCTACAGAGACAGAGGGGGTCGAGTTAGCTTCGTACAGGCTGAGGGGAGCAGCATATTCCTGGTTCGAGATGTGGGAGGGTTCCCGTGGGGAGGGAAGTCCTCCGGCTAGATGGGACGAGTTCGTGGATGAGTTCATGGATCACTTTTTGCCTGCCGAGACTGTGGAAGCCTGTGCTACTGAGTTTGAGGTCCTCAAGCAGGGCAGTATGAGTGTTTGGGAGTACCACATGGAGTTCATAAGGTTGTCCAAGTATGCTCCTCAGTTAGTGTCGACCATGGGTGCTCGAGTTCGACGATTGGTTCAGGGTCTCAGTCCTTTGGTTGTGAATGAAGCTGTTACATCGGCTTTACACTCGGATATGAATTATGGAAAGATCGTGGGGTTTGCCTAGGCCACAGAGGCTAGAAAGTTGAAGATACGGGAAGACAGGGAGAGTAGCAGCAGAGCCCGGTCAGTAGGTCACTCTGGTAGCGCAGTTGCAGGGGGGAGACCAGTTCAGGGGAGGGGGACATTAGGGCCATCCCAGTCTTATTCACAGTCCTCAGCCAGTGCACCGCCATCCGTGCACCGTTATCAGCCGAATAGTCATTGGAGATCAGGATGCGACAACATGAGACCCCATGAGTCACGTCGTCCCGGAGGAAGGTTGCAGCAGCAGGGGAGAGCTCCGTGCCCTAAGTGTGGAGGGTTCCATACTGAGGATTGTTATTTGGATCGCCCGATATGCTATATATGTGGGGTGAGGGGTCATCTTCAGCGGGATTAGCGTGCGCCCAGCCAGGGCATGGGTAGGGGATTTTCCCAGTCATCCGGTTCTTCAGCCGCCACATCTTCAGTGCGTCCTCCAGCTCAAGCAGAACGTGGTGCATTTAGGGGTGGAGCTCGTGGTAGAGGTGGACCCAACCGATTCTATGCTTTGAGTGGTCGCCAGAACGCGGAGGCTTTTCCAGATGTTGTTACAAGTATTCTAAATGTTCAAGCACTTGATTGTTATGATCTTATTGATCCGGGGTCCTCCTTGTCTTATGTTACCCCGTTTATTGCTTCAAGTTTTGGGATAGAACTCGAACAACTTCATGAGCCGTTCTTTGTATCGACTCCGGTTGGTGATTCTATTACAGCAGCGCGAGTCTATAAGAATTGTGTTGTCACGGTATATGGTCGCGTTACCACGGCCGATCTTATTGAGCTTGGGATTGTATATTTTTATATTATTATGGGAATGGACTGGCTTTATTCGTGCTTTGCTAAACTCTACTGCCGAACGAGAGTTATGAGACTCGAGTTTCCTAATGAGCCGGTTATTGAGTGGAAGGGGAATGGTGTGGTGCCGAAGGGTAGGTTTATTTCATACCTTAAGGCTTCGAAGATGATTAAGAAGGGATGTATATATTATTTGGTCCGTGTCGCGGACACCGCTTCAGAAGTGTTGGCCCTTGAGTCCGTGCCAGTCGTGAATGAGTTTCTTGAAGTGTTTCCGGACGAGCTCCCAGGGATTCCGCTAGATAGGGAGATTGATTTCGGGATTGATGTATTGCCAGATACGCAGCCTATATCTATTCCACCATACAGAATGGCGCCAGTAGAGTTGAGTGAGTTAAAGGAGCAGTTGAAGGATTTATTAGAAAAAGGGTCCATTCGGCCGAGTGTGTCGCCGTGGGGCGCTGCGGTTCTTTTTGTCAGAAAGAAGGATGGGTCGCTTCGGATGTGTATCGATTATCGACAGCTCAACAAAGTCACTATCAAAAACAAGTATCTATTACCTCGAATAGATGATTTGTTTGATCAATTCCAAGGTGCGAGGTTCTTTTCTAAAATTTTGATTTACGGTCTGGGTATCATCAGTTAAAGATCAGAGAGCAGGATATCCCTAAGACCGCCTTCAGGACTCGTTATGGTCATTTTGAATTTTTGGTAATGTCCTTTGGGCTGACCAATTCTCCAGCAGCTTTCATCGATCTTATGAATCGGGTTTTCAAGCCATTTCTAGACTCCTTCGTGATTGTTTTTATTGATGACATCCTTGTCTACTCGCGGAGTCAGGAAGATCATGCTAATTACCTCAGGGCACTCCTGCAGACTCTTCATCATCACCAGTTGTATGCTAAATTTTCTAAATGTGAGTTTTGGCTAGAATCAGTCGCGTTTCTGGGTCATGTTGTTTCCATAGAAGGGATTCAGGTTGATCCCCAGAAGATCGCAGCAGTGAAAGATTGGCCTAGACCAACGACCCCGACAGAGATTCGCAGTTTCTTGGGTCTAGCTGGGTATTATCAGAGGTTTGTGGAGGGATTCTCTACCCTCGCCCCCCCCCATTGACTAAATTGACGCAGAAAGCGGTGAAGTTTCAGTGGTCCGACGCTTGTGAGAAAAGTTTTCAGGAATTGAAGTCGAGATTGACTTCGGCACCGGTATTGACCTTGCCAGAAGGTATAGAGGGATTTGTTGTTTATTGTTATGCTTCAAGGGTTGGTTTGGGGTGTGTGTTGATGAAACATGGGAAGGTTATAGCGTATGCTTCAAGGCAACTCAAGAATCACGAGAAGAATTATCCGACGCATGATTTGGTGTTCGCGGCAGTGGTGTTTGCATTAAAATTTTCGCGGCATTATCTTTATGGAGTCCACGTGGACGTGTTATCAGACCACAAGAGTCTTCAGCATTTATTCAAGCAGAAGGAACTGAATCTAAGGCAGCGGAGGTGGTTAGGATTGCTTAAGGTTTATGATATGAACATCTTGTACCATCCAGGAAAGGCGAATGTGGTGGCCGACACTCTCAGTCGGAAGTCTATGTGAAATGATGCTAGTAGGTTAATGAATCCAAGAGTATGAATGTATATGCTAAAGGCTGTGTAACAAGTAACGAAAAGAAGTTGTGGTGTGATGTAATATAACTAAACGGCTGTGGCAATATCGTATATGATTCACTGTTTGGTAAGGTTTATTGTGGCATGATTTTATTTTTATATATATATTGTGGGTTGTAAAGAAGCTATATTCCTATTGCTGAAATTTTCTGTGATTGAATTGTGAACTGTCATTGTTGATATGAGATATGATTGTCTGGTGGGATCGGGTTGTGCACCGCAACATGAGGGATAAGGGTGATATATGAGAAGTGAAAAGGGTGAGATGTGATTGTCCGGTGGGATCGGGTTGCACGCCGCAACAGAAACATAAGAAATGATTGTGATTGTCAGGTGGGATCGGGTTGTGTGCCGCAACAGAAGGAATAAGGGTGGAATTATGATTGTGATTGTGATGAAGTGAGAATTGTGGAACTTCCATTGTGTTTCTTTCTATATCTTTGTTCAGTGATTGTGTGACTCTCTGTCTGTCTCTTGCCTGTGCATTGTTGAGTTTACTTAGAGTAAAGTTTGTTAATACATACCAGTACAATTCAAATGTACTGACGTCCCTTTTGCCGGGGGCTCTACATTCTTGTGATGATTATAGGTGGTTCTATAGCAGGTACTCCAGCCCACCATCAGTAGTGCCTCCTCTACGTCCCATCAGCTATTTTGGTGAGCCCATTGGCCCTGTGTGGTTCACGCCACCTCTTCTTCCGGATTTTCATTTTGGTATTTGTGTAGGGTATAGCTGGAGCCTTGTTACCGGAAAATATTATATAAATCCTTTGTACTCTTAGAGGCTCCATAGACAGGAAATGTGGGTTATGTACATATGTATTTTGGGTAATATAACTTGTAGAACACGTAAAGTAAACATGTATGTTATGTATATTTTGTAAGTATTGTACCACATGTGGGTAGTGACAGAAATCTAGAATTTAATTCTAGGTTGTAAGAATGTGTTTAAATTATAGTTGAAGAATGTACATTGGAATCACGGGGTAATACGTGGGATGGAAAAAGGGAATCCAAGTCCGCTTGACTGGGGCTACCCGGTCGAGCGTCGGTCGTGTCCCTCGGTTTTGGGGCATGACCGTCTATTTATAGGGTATTTTTTGAATGGGATACCCTTTGGGAATATTCCTTATCTAGAGTTGAAAATAGTACCAAATAGTACATAGGGCAGTTGTCAACCTTATCTTTTGGGACAACTGCCCCCTATTCTAGAACATTCTTCCCTTTTAAAAGACCTTTTTACCCTTATAAATCTGATTTCCTAATATACATTACCTGATGTACCCTTTGAAGTCCCTATATTTACCATTAGGTAACCAGGGTTACTTACTTGGGTTTAGTTTAGTTACTTAACTCTAGTTAGCTTACTATTGTTAACTACTAGTTATGTTTAACTATGCTTAAGTTAACTAATTAAAGGTTAATTGATTAAATGCCTAGAGTTAGTTTCATACTAATTACCTATGTTTAAGTTAGTTAATTGAAATAGGTCAATCAATTTAACTCCTTAAATGAAGTTAACTGATTTAGTCTAAGTCAATTACTAAAATCAGAAATATTAAGCCTAGGTGAATTATTTGTTTTTAAACTTAGTTAATTGATCTTAACTAGTTATCTAAGACTTAGGTCAACTAGGTTGTTAGCTTAATTGTTTCACCTTTGGTTAGGTCTACTAATTAAGTGTGACGAATTCCTTATTGCCTAACTAATTTACTTGAATTGACTAATCATTTGAATTAATAAAAAAAAGAGTAATTAATTGAACTAATTGGTTTAAATAATTTCAAAAGCGCTTATCTAGCAATTATAGTTAATTATCTTAATTGACTTATTAGTTTCAAACTTACACTAGTTTTTAACCTATTTGATCTTAGGTGAATCATTTTTAGGAATTAGGCTAGATAGTAACTAATTAATTAGTAGCCAAACTTTTATTGTTTTTATCAAAGGTTAATTAATTAATTTCAGATTGATTAGCTACTTTAGATTAGTTAGATTGTAACTCCTTAGACTTGGGTTAATTGATCATATAACCTACTTTTAATTACTTAGACCTAATCAGAAGATTTTATCTCATTAGCAATTAATCCTAACTAATCACACAATCGGGCCTATAATCAATAGAATAACGAACCTTATTGGCAATTAAACTAACAGCAACCAATAATAAGAAACTCAAGACCAATGATCCTTATTTTGATATTTCAAATTACAAACGAACATATGACTAGGAAAATAAACTCCTAATCACATGATTATCCGCATTCTAGACGACTAACACTAAACTAAGAAAAAACACACAGAAGAGACTATGGACAGATTCATACTAACAACCATTTTGAACAACTAAAAGGCATGATTCTTAACTTAAATAACGATGTTAATAGGAACGGAACGTAAATTGACACAAAACAAAACAGTAATCTTAATCACACGTAAATGATTCTGCTCTTCTTCTTTTTTTCAAAAGGGAAAGAAACAAATAAGAAAAAATGAAAAGAATACTAAACATAGAAAGGGGGGGTACCCGCGGAACGATTTTGGCCGAAAAGTTGGTGGTCGCCGGACCTTGGCCGGACTTCCGGCAGGGTTTGAAAATAAATCAAACCCACATGAATCAATTGCACTAGTCAAGAGCAATCGACTCATGAAGGTCTGAGCCATTGATTGTCTCTAAATCGACCAGTGGAGTAATTTAGGTTTTTTCAGATTCTTCGATCTAAAATTCCTCACAAACGAGTGATCTTTTGGAGAAACCAAGGCTGGGACGGGGTTGAGGAGGCTATGGAAATTGTCTGGTAAAATTTTTGTGCCATTTGGTTGAGCTTCGCCGCCGGAGGCGATCGGCGGAGCACGACGGAGGAAGGGTGGGACTAGGGTGGTCCGGTGGTGGCTCCAGGCGGAGCCCGGTGGGTTGAGAGAGAGACTAGAGAGACGGGTTAAGAGAGGGGGGAG
>ML265286.1:68836-93836 GCA_005239495.1 Nicotiana undulata | reverse complement strand
TCCAATACACCCAAATCTAACCATAATTAACTTAATATCATTAATTAATGCTAAAGGAACTAACTTTACTGAAAATTATAATTTTTCTAAAAAAGAATGAAAACCCGACCCCGGACCCGCTTGGTACAAGCTCAGGGTTCGGACCAAATTACGTTTACCCATTCACCCACGAACCCGAATATACAATTAGTTTTGAAATCAGACCTCAATTCGAGGTAAAGATTCGATTTTTACTAAATTCCTTAATTCTACCCAAACCCCCAATTTTTACCATGAAAATTCTTAGTTTTTGATTTAAAAGTGATGAAAAACATTGGGTAATTGAAAGAGTAAAGTTTAGAATTGAATACCAACAACTTGGTGTAACGACCCGGCCGGCCGTTTCGCGAGATTAGCCTCGTTTCCTCTATTTCTACTTTATTTTGTGTGGTTCAGCTCTTGTGTGTTTTGTTGGGTCGGGTTTGGAGTGGTCGTGGTGAGTATTGAGACGCTTAGTCTCTTAAATTTGCTTAATAGTGGAAAAAGTCAACTTGGAGTTGACTTATTGGTAAACGACCTTGGAATGTAAATTTTATGGCTCGAAAAGCTTTGCTAGGTGATTTGGGGCTTAGGAGTGTGTTCAGAATGTGGATTTGATGTCCGGTGTAGAATTAGGCTTGAATTGGTGAAAGTTAGTTTTTGGCGATTTCCGGTCGGCAGTGAAAAAAAAGCTATCGGGTTCGGAATGAAATTATGGAAGTTGGAGCAGGTTCGTAGTGTCATTTTGGATATGTGTGCACATTTTCAGGTCAATCGGAAGTGTTTTGGATTATTTCGGCATCTTTGGTGGAATGTAGAAGTTTCAAAGTTCATAGGCTTTAATCCGAGGTGAATTCGATGTTTTTGCGTTGTATTTGGCATTTCAAAGGCTCGACTAAGTTTGAATAAGGTTATGGGATGTGTTGGTATGATTGGTTGAGGTCCCGAGGGCCTCGGGTGAGTTTCGGGTGGTTAACAAAGTGATTTTTGGATTCTTGAGTTAGCTGTTTTTGCTGGTGTTTCTGCAGCACTGATTTACTCTATGCGTTCGCGGAGGAGGTCTCACGTTTGCATAGAGTAATTTGTGGAAGGGAGCCATTTATTCTATGCATTCGCGAGCTAAGGGTTGCGAACGCGAAGGGTAGAGCAGAGTGGTCATCGCGAACGCGGGGAAATGGATGCGTTCGCGTCGAGGGTGAGAGACCTGAGGACCCCTAGCCCATTGGCCTGTGCGTTCGGGTAGGGGCCCATGCGTTCGCGATGGCCTGGGGTGGTGGTGCAGTGCGTTCGTGAGCAGGTAGCCGCGTTCGCGTAGAGTAAAAATTAGGGTCCTAATGGAATGTGCTATGCGAACGCGCTCCTAGGCCCGCGTTCGCGAAGAGTAAAATCAGGGAAGACTCTTTTTAAGTTCAAAAACGAGGGTTTAGTCTATTTTTGCAAAAATCCATTAGAGAGCTCGGTAGAAGGTGGAATTTGAAGGGATTTTCAGTAGAGTTCTTAAGACTTGGAGCATTTGGGAGCCGATTCGAGGGGCAAAAGCATTGCGGAGTAGTTTTTGGGCCGCTTTGAGGTAAGTAATGACTGTAAATCTTGTCTTGAGGGTATGAAACCCCAAACTTAGTATTTTCTCACTATTTTGGTATGACGCACATGCTGGATGACAGGTGTGTGGCGTGCACTAATTTGGGGATTTGGACTTGGTCCTTCCCGTGACAATTATTGAGTTGCGTATTTACTTCAAATCATATGATAAATCGTGTTTTCAGACTATTGCTATATTTGGGCTATATGCCATGTTTGGGGCCTTGTGCCGACCCGTTTAGACCCCTTGGGGGCTGTTTACTCTTTTTCCTCAGTGTGTTAACTTATGATTTACACTCAATCATATTATACTTAACTGTTTCAAAACTCAATCTTATTTACACTATTTTGAGATATATAATGATATTTTGGGTCGAGTACCCCGTTTTACTGATAGCCCGAGTGGCTTTTGAGATATTATCTGACTGAGTGAGTCTGATGGCCTGATTGTGAGGATATGATATTAGATCGGACTGCACGCCAAAACATGTTTCTAACTAAGTGAGGCCGAGGGCCTGATTGTGAGGATATGATATTGGATCGGGCTGCACGCCGCAACATGTTTCTGACTGAGTGAGGCTGAGGGCTTGATTGATAGGATATGATATTGGATCGTGCTGCACGCCGCAACATGTTTATGATTGGCCGAGTGCCTGAGAGTGATTTGATGCCATGATTTGGCTTGATTTTAGTGCTTGGGCGGTTGGAGACCCTCCGGAGTCTGTACGCCCCCAGGGAGCACAGGTACCTACTGAGTACAAGTGCCGAGTGATGAGTGATTGGGAGGCATGAGTGGCTGTGAGGTTGCCCGAGGGGCTGATTGTGAGTGATTTTCAGGTATGTTGAGGGACTGATTCTGAGTGATGTTATGCCCGAGGGGCGGTTTATTATTCATGTTTTTGCCCGAGTGGCTACTTATGATTCATTTCATTTTTACACAAAACTTCTTGAGCATTTTTCTGAAATTGTTGGAAATTACACTTTTCAAAGGATTTTACTGAAATTGGCTTTTAAGCGTCATGATTTAACATATACACTGTTGGAAAGAGAGACTGTGCTTATTGTAAAATGATGATTTGACTTTATGTGTTTCTTACTGCTCAGACCTGATCTATTTTCATTACTATTGAGTTGGCGTACTGACATTACTGCCTGCACATTGTGTGAAGATCCAGGTGTTAGGGCAGAGTGAGCTGTCTATCTGTTCCAGAGGCTTCTTTGAGATTTGCGAGGTAGCTGCACGTGTCCGTAACCCTGCTTCCTCCTGCTTAGTATCATAGAGTTTAATTTCTTCCAGACTTGTATATTTTCTTTAGATGCTCATGACTAGTGACTCCGGGATCTTGGGGTTGTATTCAATATTCGATGTAGCTTTATCTTCTTAAAAAAAATGATTTAACGAAACCTGTATGGATTACCCATCTAGTAATGATATAACTGAAAGACATTTTACGTTTTGAGTGTTAATTTGGCTGGCCTAGTTCCACGATAGGCGCCATCACTACTAGTTTAGATTTGGGGTCATGACAAGTTGGTATCAGAGCACTAGGTTACATAGGACTCACTGGTCATGAGCAGGTTTAGTAGAGTCTTGCTGATCGGTACAGAGACGTCTGTACTTATCTTCGAGAGGCTGCAAAACCCTTAGGAAAAAAAGTCTCACATTCTTGAATTCTTGTCGTGCGTATCCACTTATTCAACCAAAAGCGTAACTCTTAAAATTCCTTTCATGTATTCGAATGCGCACGTGAGCGCTCAATATCAGCTGTGCCTCGACGGCTTGTGATTTCCATGGGTGTGATGTGATTTTTAGCAGATTGATAATGGGCCAGTCTGGAGGACTTGAGGCCGGATTTTTATCTGTGGCTGGAGTGCTGAGATTTTTGTTTGTGTGAGCACGTGCATTTAGGGACTTATATGTCCGTTTGTGTCCTTATTGATGGGAATTTGTGACTAGATGGCTACATGGTGAGTGTGATTTGATGGTTAGATGTATTCAGGTTGTTTGATTGTGACAAAATGAATTTGCGGGAGATGTAGCAAGAACTATTGAGTATTTGACTTCTGTCTTGAGTTAGAATATGGCCTCGAGTTGTGAGTATATTGAAGGACCTCTCGTGTAGTTTAGTTGTGGAGTGAAGTGGCTTTTCCTATTGTGTTCTGAGTTCCTGGTGATGTCTTTTGAGCTGACCAATGCCCCAACAACGTTCATGTATTTGATTAACGGCGTATTCAACTGTGTTATAACTCCTTTGTTATTGTATTCATTGATGGTATCCTGGTGTACTCATGTAGCCAGGGGTAGCATACTCAACATTTGAGGATGGTATTATACGGATTTAGGGAGGAGAAGCTCTATGCAAAGCTCTCCAAGTGTAAATTTTGGCTCAGTTCAGTAGAATTCTTGAGACACGTGGTGTCCAGGGAAGGTATCCATATTGTCAGACGAGTGTGGGGTAGAGCTTCTAGAAGCTCAAGATTTCTTTGACCACAACTCCAGTGTTAGTTCTGCCATCGGCTTCAAGTTCTTATACCACTTACTCTGACGTCTCGAGGGCAGGCATTGGTTGTTTTCTAATGTAGGAAGGTAAAGAGATTACGTAATAGATATAATCTTCAAAAGTGTATAGAGAGACATCAGTTTGAGGCTAAGAAGGCAGGGGTATCTCCTACAGGTTGTCCTGAGGTGGGTGATCCTTATGTTGATCTGTGGTAAGTTCTCTTCTACCAGTAAATGATGTATGTTGTAATTTGAGTTTAGATCGCTTGTGGTTGCATGACCATTACAATGGTGAATACGAGATTTGCATACGATTTGAGGTGTTAGATGGTTTGGGTCATATGAGCTTATGAAGGATTTAGTTGAATCTCACCACAATATAGTGGCAGTGATAGCGTATGGGCATTGTGAGTTATTGTTTGTCTTGATCTTTGTCTTTGAGCCAAGTGGGGGAGTCCGTTAATGATAAGTTGATTACACGATTAGGTGTTGTATTGGTTTCAGTTCGAGGTATATTGGTGAATCAGTTATGACCTGCAGAGGTGGAGTCTGGGAATGACTCGAGTAATGGAAATTTTTCGATACAAGTTGTAATGTACTCTATGGGTAGGTGAGTTTTATTGAATGATTGAGTTGTAATTGTAAAAGGTGCAGTGTGTGCAGCGTACGGATTTGTTTGTTGCTTCAACTGTGTCGATTACTTTCCTAGTATGTGCTTTGCAAATAGGGTCAGGTCGTCCTGTCTGCTTGATCAGTGCAATCGAGATTTGTGTAGAGTCAATGACTCTAGAGAATGGTTCTGATGGATTCAGGGTATATTTAGCAATTGAGGACCTTCAAGGTGTGTGTTGGGCTAGAACTGAGAGTTACGTTGGAGGGTGTAAAACATTATCATAGATTCTTCATATCAGTATCAGGAAGGTGAATGTAATGGCTTTAGATTTGCAGGAAGTCTCTTCAGGGTATGTATTTTGAATGTGGTGCTTTTGAGGATATTTGAGAGAGTATTCAGCGGCTTATGAGTCTTAAACGGTATGATTTTATGCTTGGGTCTCGTGTGGTGAGCCTGGGGTAAGATTTGCGGTGTTATGACAAGAAGAAGTATCAATTCGAAGGTCGGTTAGAAAAAACTTGGATAATTAGGACAACTTGGTAGTAGGTTGGACCGGCATGATAAGGGATATTATTAATTCCGTGAGTATGAAGTAACGAGTTTTTATAGGTGTTTCTTGGCAATGTTCTTGGGTATTTGTGACATGCGTAGCTTGGTTGAGTTAGAGGGATTCAGTCCTGACGGTTTGGTGTGGTACAAATGGGATTCAGATAGTTCCTGATGGTTTCTACCACAGTAAGAGATGTGTATTTTCTACTGGCGTGAGGAGCATGTGACGTATAATGATTTTGCTTCTATATGGGATCAAATGTAAAGTTCTTGGCTAGTTGGGTGCGTAGTTGTTTATGGCTCGGAAGGGATCAAGAAGTTCTTATACTTATCATATGATGGCGTGGTGTATGCGGTATGTGGTGTAGAGTTGAGAATTGCATATGTGAGATTCTTAGACAACATCGACAGTTTCAGACGACTAGGTAGATAATATCACTATTTGGTGGCTTGATGAGGGTATACATTTCTGAAACGACAATGTGTTTGAGTTAAGGGTACCTCATTGGTAGTTCGGTGCTCTTTTGTTGGATCGACTGCTGATATTCAAGTTTGTTTGGTGGCACAGAAGGATTTAGGGAGTATCCCTCGCAGAATGATTGAGTATTAGAAGTGTGTCATATATTTGAGCAGTGTAGCTGGGATCGGATATGGTGATTCGTATGCTTGATGGATTGGGGGACTGAGAGTTTTCGTGATAGATGGTTTTGTGGTTGTGGACTGTGAGAAAAATAGCTAAGGTTAGTTAGAGAGTAGTTTGTGCTACTAATTCAGTCTTTGTGGACCTTCAAAGAGTTATTTATCTATTGTGGGTGATCAGAGTTGATTTAGGGCTCATTGGTAGGCCTAGTATGGATATGTGTTTTGCATTGGGTCGGAATTGTTGACTCCGCATTGCTATTGTTGAGGGGTGTGACATTCGACTGTCATTGAGCTTATTCGTGTTCTTGAGGGATCTATGAGTTACCCTTCAGTGTTGCGAGGAATTTTTATTGTTGGTTATATGAACATATGGTGCGGTTCTATCTAGGCTTTATAGCAGAATTTGGGTGAGATGGGTAGTTTGGTGTTGCATGATTGATTGCGCATTGGATATGTTCTTTTTGGATGGCATGGCGTTGCATCATTTACTTCTCCGTAGTTATGGTGATTCGCTTGTGGTACTAGACATCAAATTGCGCGTGGTTGTTGATGTTTGAGCATAGTGACTTGAGGTGTTTCATGTGGACCAGTGTTTGGATAGGGTCGCGCATTGCAGCGAAGTTATGTGGAGGTATGATCATTCGGGTTAGATTCGTGCGTTCTGGTTCTACGTTGTGTGATGGGTTCTCAGCGTTGTGTTGTTGTGGTACTGGTAAACTTGCGGTATCGCCCTCTCATTTGAGTCATTTTTCTAGGATTTGGGCACACTTGGACTGTTGCTTATTGGCATGCGGGTCACACGGGTTGTGGATTTAGATTGTATCAATGTGTCATATCACTAGAGCAGTCGTGTTGGATGAGATAAGGTCATTGGGATCTAGAATGAATACTATCATATTCGATTTTAGCATGTTGGAAGGATAATATCGGGATCCGGCCTAGAGATTTGCTATGGTCCTTGCCAAAGGAGGGGGAACTCCATGACTGGTTGATATGAGGAATGGTTATGACTTTCTGTGTGTTTCATTCATCATTGGCAGTATATAAAAGTGTTGGAATGAGGCTTTGGTTTGATAAGAGGTTCATTATCGAAATTGGGTTGTTTGAGCAACTATTATGATTGGGAGTTATCGCTATGAGTGTTTGAATCATGTGGTATATAATGTGATTACATCTTGGGTTAAAGATATGGCTTGATGCAATGTGTTCAGACTTATTCAGTTACATATGTGGAATTTTGGATCCTATAGATTATTTCAGAAGTGGAAATTTGATTATAAGGTTTATGGGTTAGGTGGAATTGTGAAATTTCAGTTATGTTGTGTTATCAGACCTATATGGGATAGGGTGACTTGAGATCACCCCCGGGGTATGTGCAAGGTAGGTCACACGACAATTTTGGTGGTTTTTGAACAACTCTGGGCACGTTCGAGGACGAATGTATGTTTAAGGGGGGGAGAATGTAATAACCCGGCCGGTCGTTTCGCGAGATTAGCCCCATTTCCTCTGTTTCTGCTTCATTTTGTGTGGTTTATCTCTTGTGTGTTTTTTTGGGTCGGTTGGTTCAGGTTCGGAGTGGTCGTGGTGAGAATTGAGACGCTTAGTCTCTTAAATTGGCTTAATAGTGGAAAAAGTCAACCGAGAGTTGACTTATTGGTAAACGACCCCGGAATGTGAATTTAATGGCTCATATAGCTTCACTAGGTGATTTGGGGATTAGGAGTGTGTTCAGAATGTGGTTTTGATGTCCAATGTAGAATTAGGCTTGAATTGGCGAAAGTTAGTTTTATGCAATTTCCGGTCGGCAGTGGAAAATAGGATATTGGGTTCGGAATGAAATTCCGGAAGTTGGAGCAGGTTCGTAGTGTCCTTTTGGATATGTGTGCAAATTTTCAGTTCAATCGGAAGTGTTTTGGATGGTTTCGGCATCTTTGGTGGAATGTAGAAGTTTCAAAGTTCATAGGCTTGAATCCGAGGTGAATTCGATGTTTTTGCGTTTTTGGCGTTTCGAAGGCTCGACAAAGTTTGAATAAGCTTATGGCATATGTTGGTATGATTGGTTGAGGTCCCGAGGGCGTCAGGTGAGTTTCAGGTGGTTAACGGAGTGATTTTTGGATTCTTCAGTTAGCTGTTTTTGCTGGTGTTTCTGCAGCAGTGATTTACTCTATGCGTTCGCGGAGGAGGTCTCGCATTCGCATACAATAATTTGTGGAAGGGGGGCATTTTTTCTATGCGTTCGAGGTCTAGGGGGTGCGAACGTGAAGGGTAGAGAAGAGTGGTCATCGCGAACGTAGGGAAATGGATGCGTTCGCGTAGAGTGTGAGAGACCTGAGGACCCCAGGCCCATTGGCCTGTGCGTTCGCATAGGGGCCCATGCGTTCGCGATGTCCTGGGGTGGTGGTGCAGTGCGTTCGGGGGCTGGTAGTCACGTTCGTGTAGAGTAAAAATTAGGGTCCTGATGGAATGTGCTATGCGAACACGTGCCTAGGGTCGCGTTCGCGAAGGGTAAAATCTGGGCAGACTCTTTTTAAGTTCAAAAATGAGGGTTTAGTCTATTTTTGCAAAAGTCCATTAGAGAGCTTGGGAGAAGGTGGAATTTGAAGGGATTTGCAGTAGAGTTCTTAAGACTCGAAGCATTTGGGAGCCGATTCGAGGGGCAAGAGCATTGCGGAGTAGTTTTCGGGCCGCTTTGAGGTAAGTAATGACGGTAAATCTTGTCCTGAGGGTATGAAACCCCGGACTTAGTATTTTCTCACTATTTTGGTATGACGCACATGCTGGATGACGGGTGTGTGGCGTGCATTGATTTGGGGATTTGGACTTGGTCCTTCCCGTGGCAATTATTGAGTTGCGTATTTACTTCAAATCATATGATAAATCGTGTTTTCAGACTATTGCTATATTTGGGCTATATGCCATGTTTGGGCCTTGTGCCGACCTGTTTAGATCCCTTGCGGCTGTTTACTGTTTTTCCTCACTGTGTTAACTTATGATTTACACTCAGTCATATTATGCTTAACTGATTTCAAAACTCAGTCTTATTTACATTGTTTTGAGATATCAAATGATATTTTGGGTCGAGTACACCATTTTACTGATAGCCCGAGTGGCTTTTGAGATGTTTTCTGACTGAGTGAGGCCGAGGGACTGATTGTGAGGATATGATATTAGATCGGGTTGCACGCCGCAACATGTTTCTGACTGAGTGAGGCTGAGGGCCTGATTGTGAGGATATGATATTGGATCGGGCTGCACGCCGCAACATGTTTCTGATTGAGTGAGGGCGAAGGACAGATTGAGAGGATATGATATTGGATCGGGCTGCACGCCGCAACATGTTTATGATAGGCCGAGTGCCTAAGAGTGATTTGATGCCATGATTTGGCTTGATTTTAGTGCTTGGGCTGTAGGAGCTCCTCCGTAGTCTGTACACCCCAAGGGAGCGCAGGTACCTACTGAGTGCGAGTGCCGAGTGCTGAGTGATTGGGAGGCATGAGTGGCTGTGAGATTGCCCGAGGGGCTGATTATGAGTGATTGTGAGGTATGCTGAGGGACTGATTCTGAGTGATGTTATGCCCGAGGGGCGGTTTATTATTCATGTTTTTGCCCGAGTGGCTACTTATGATTCATTTCATTTTTACAAAAAACTTCTTGAGCATTTTTCTGAAATTGTTGGAAATTACACTTTTCAAAGGATTTTACGGAAATTGGCTTTTAAGCGTCATGATTTAACGTATACACTGTTGGAAAGATAGACTGTGCTTATTGTGAAATGATGATTTGACTTTATGTGTTTCTTACTGCTCAGACCTGATTTATTTTCATTACTACTGAGTTGACGTACTAACATTACTCCCTACACCTTGTGTGCAGATCCAGGTGTTAGGGCAGAGCGAGCTGCCTATCTGTTCTAGAGGCTTCTCTCAGATTTGCGAGGTAGCTGCACACGTTCGCAACCCTGCTTCCTCCTACTTAATATTATAGAGTTTAATTTCTTCCAGACTTGTATATTTTCTTTAGATGCTCATGACTAGTGACTCCGGGATCTTGGGGTTGTATTTAATATTCGGTGTAGCTTTATCTGCTTAAAAAAAAGATTTAAAGAAACTTGTATGGATTACCCGTCTAGTAATGATATAACCGAAAGACATTTTACGTTTTGAGTGTTAATTTGGCTGGCCTAGTTTCACGATAGGAGCCATCACGACTAGTTTAGATTTGGGGTCGTGACACTTGGGGATGAACTTTGGTGAAGAAAATCGTCCTTAGGGCTGTGTAGTTCGAATATTTTGAAGAAAAAGGGTTCTGTTCGTGTTTTACAGTGTTTAAATATAGCCGGGCAGCCTTCATCGCGTTCGCGTGGCCCTGCCCGCGTTCGCATAAGGTCAGGCCTGTTGTCCTTCACGTTCGCGACCCAAGGGATGCGTTAGCGTAGATGTAGGGACCCGGGCCTTCGCATTCACGACCCATAGGACGCGTTCGCGTAGAACAAATGGAAGCCCCCCTCCCCATGCCCAATTACCTTACGCGTCCGCGAGGGCTCACATGCGTTTGCATAGGGTCTCCCCCTTAGCCCACGATGTTCACATGGTGTTCTCGCGTTCGCACTGAAAAAAAGGGACCCCAGCAATTTACTCTATGCGTTCGCGACTGGGGTCACGCGAACGCAATGCACAAAAGGCATGTGCACTAACAACAGAAAACCAGCAGAGAATTTCAAGTGTAAAACATCCTGTGGCCTATCCGAAACTCATTCGAGCCCTCGGGGCTCTAAACCAAATATGCGCGCAAGTCTAAAAACATCATACGAACTTGCTCGTGCGATCAAATCATGAAAATAACTTGTAAAACTATGAATTAAACTTCAAAACTCATCATTTTTCTCAAGAACACTTAAAGTTCATTATTTCTCAACCGGACGTCCATATCACGTCAAATAAACTCCGTTTTCACCAAATTTCACAATTAGCATTTAAATTCTTTAACAAATCTGTAACAGGCTTCGGAACCAAAATACGGTACCAATACCAATGGTTTCAAACATTAATTCTTTTCTTTATTTCATTAACATTTCAGCAAAACAATTTCTTTCAAAAATTGACTTTTAAGGCTTGGGACCTCGAAATTCATTTCGGGCATACACCCAGTCCCATATTTTACTACGGACCTCCCGGGATCGTCGGAACACAGATCCGGGTCCATTTTCTCAAAATGTTGACTAATGTCAACTATAATAAAATTTTAACTCTAGAAATTACTATTTCTCATATTTTCACATAAAAGCTTTCCGGTTTCACGCCCGGATTGCACACGCAAATCGAGGTATTTAAAATTAATATTTTTTATCGATAATAAGCCTAGAATGGATTCTAAATTAAATAAATGACCCCTTGGATCATCACAACCAGAGAGATCGAACACCAATGAATCGAGGACTGACCCCGCCATTATGAAAATGCTCGAGGAACTCACTAAACGGATTGAATCGGGAGAAGAAATTCAAGGCAAATGACAAAAAAGTAGAAACATACAACTCCCGGGTTGATCAAATACCGGGGAGTTCGCTGATCCTAACAGGTTTGGGTTCGAAGAAGTTCGTATAGAAGCCTTTACCTCCAAGTGCGGCTCCGAAGCCCATTCCAAAGAAATTCCGCATGCCAAAACTTTCCAAGTACAATGGGACCACCGACCCTAATGAGCATGTCACTTCTTATACATGCGCAATTAAGGGGAATGACGATGAGATTGAATCTGTCCTACTGAAGAAATTTGGAGAGACTTTGTCAAAAGGAGCAATGATATGGTACCAAAATTTGCTGGCTAATTCCATCGATTCCTTCACCATGCTTGCAGACTCCTTCGTAAAGGCACTTGCCGGAGCAATAAAGGTTGCGACTAGGAAGTCACACCTCTTCAAGGTGAAATAAAAAGACAACAAAATGTTAAGGGAATTCGTATCTCGGTTCCAGATGGAACTGTCACGACCCCAAAACCACCCTTGCCGTGATGGCGCCTATAGCAGTACTAGGTTAGCCGATTCATTAAACAAGGCATGAAATACTTCCTTTCAATAATTCATTTACAAATCTTTTTCATCATAAATATTTCATTAGACACTTCAAAATAAGTGAAAATAAATAAAACATAAAATCAACGGCCCGACCTCGGTGTCACTAGAGCATCTATGATACAAGTCTGAAAAATCTACTCAAAAGACAGGAGAAGTCTAATAAAGTAATGTACTGAAAGAATAGGAGGGAGAAGATCAGGGTTGCAGTCGCCATGCAACTACCTTGCTAAACTCCGACAAAAACTGATGATATATCAACTCACACTCGAGCGTCCTGTGACACCTTAATCTGCACACAAGGAGCAGGAAGTAACGTGAGTACGCCAACTCGGTAAGTAATAATTATTACTAAATACTGAGTGCAGTGACAAGTATTTTAAATCATATAAATTTCACAACATAAATACAACAACAACAACAAACCTAGTTTGATCCCAACATGTGGGGTCTAGGGAGGGTAGTCTGTACGCAGACCTTACCCCTACCTATTGCAGGTAGAGAGGCTGTTTCCAATATAAATTTCACAACATAAATACCTTAGTGAAAATAACAAGATCAAAAGTATTAGATTCAGAGTATCTCGTAATACTTCGGTTTCAATGAAAGTCATTTAAAACATTTGTTTTTTCAATAGAAGCTCAATATAAAAGTAGAGTGAAAACAACAATATAAAAAACAAGCCCCTCGGGCGAAGTATCACTCATATATATCCCCTCGGGAAATCCTCTCAATCACTCATGACTCAACTCTCCTCGATCAACACTCACACTCAACACTCACGCTCAATAGGTACCTTATATAACCGTCACGACGTGTAGCCTGACCCATAAATATATAGTCGACTGCGCTCACTGGGGGTGTGCAGATTCCGGAGGGGCTCCTAAAGCCCAAGCTCTGTATTATTGCGGCATGCAACCCAATCCATATATTTCGTTGCAGCGTGCAACCCGATCAATATATATATATATATATATAAAATGCTGCGGCGTGCAGTCCGATCCATAAATATTCTCACAATTAAGCCCTCGACGTCACTTAATCATCAACCTCACAAGCCGCTCGGGCATTTCAGTACAAAATTTAGGGGCTCAGCCCAAAACAACTTTCATATGCATCAAAGTAGAGTAATGAAACTCAATTAAACAGTAAATAGGTAAAAATCATGACTGAGTGTAGATTTCAGATCAAAACAGGGGGAGGANTAGGGGCTCAGCCCAAAACAACTTTCATATGCATCAAAGTAGAGTAATGAAACTCAATTAAACAATAAATAGGTAAAATTCATGACTGTGTGTAGATTTCAGATCAAAATAGGGCGAGGTTAGTAATAAAATACCCCGGAGGGTCCAAACAGTACGACACAAGGCCCCAAACATGGCATTCGGACCAAGTTAAAAGAATAATTTCTACAACACATAGATATCATATAGAGTTTATCAAAATATGCAACTCTAGAGTTGCCACGGGGCAGACCAAGTCAAAATCCCTACCAGTGCACACCCACACGCCCGTCACCTAACATGTGCGTCACCTCATATATCAAAATAGTACGAAATTTCTGGGGTTTCATACCCTCAGGTCCAGATTTACAATCGTTACTTGCCTCAGACAGGACGAAAATCTACTCCGCGATGACCTTGCCGCTTGACTCGGCCTCAAATCACCCAGAATCTATCCAAAATCAGTATCATATCATTAATACATGTTAAAGGAACAAAGCCCATGCGAAAATTATCAAATTAAATCAAAATTCCCGAAATTGGCCAAACCTGACCCCCGGGCCCACGTCTTGGAATCCGATAAAAGTTACAAAACTAGAATCCTTATCCCCTCACGAGTCCATACATACCAAATTTACCAAAATCTAACTTCGTTTGACCCCTCAATCACCCAAATATAACTCTCAAGTTCCAAGCCCTAATTACGCAATTTCCACCCCTAATGTCCACATATTTCTTGCTTAATCAACTGAATATCACCATATATTTGAGTTTTAGGTTCAAGAACATTACCTAAACGTAATTCCCCTTTAATACCTCTTCCAAATCCCTCAAAAGCTCCAATCCCGTCTTAAAAAATGGTGGAAATGGGCAAAATTTTGCGAAGGGTTTAATTTATACCTTCTGCCCAGGCATTTCCACACCCGCGGCCCATATCACGCGCCTGCGGGACTGCACCTGCTGTCAAGGCGCCGGATCTTCGATTCTCACTAACTCACCAGCTTCTGCACCTACGCCCCAGGTCTCGCATCTGAGGGCTCGCAGGTGCGGTCAAATCCTTCGCTCCTGCGACCTTATACGCATCTGTGGTTGCTTCCCGCGTCTGCGGTCATCGCACTTGCGGTCCCCACTCCGCAAGTGCAGACACCTCAGAAGCAGCAACTTCAGCTGCAAAATACAACTTCCAACTTCTCTGATAGCCATCAGAAATCATCCCGAGCCCCTCGTGGCCTCAACCAAATATACCAACACATCACATAACATCACACAAACTTAGTCGAACCTTCAAAGCACTCAAAACAACATCAAAACACCAAATTACCCTCGGATTCAAGCCTAAGAACTTCTAAACTTCCAAAATTCGCCAACAGTGCCGAAACTAACTAAACCACGTCCGAATTACCTGAAATGTTGCACACATATCACAAACGATACTACGAACCTATTCCAACTTTCATAATTCCATTCCGACCCCGATATCTAATTTTTCCACTGTCAACCCGAAATTGCTAAGTAACTAACTTCACCAATTCAAGCCTAACTCTACCACGGACCTCCGAATTACATTCCGAACACACTCCCAAGTCCTAAATCACCTAATGAATCTATCCGAGTCATAAAAACCTTAATTCGAGATCGTTTATCCATATGTCAACTTTCGATTGACTTTCCAACTAACTAACCAACTTAAGAGACTAAGTGTCTCATTCCTCTCCAAAAATCACTCCGAACCCGAGCCAACCAACCCCACACAACACAATAGAGCTTAACAACATATAATGAAGCAGAAATGGGGGAAACATGGCTAAAACTCTCGGAACGACCGGACAGGTCGTTACAGGAACGCATGGAACTACCCTCGGTTATAGAAGATTTGGATGTTCAAGCCTTTACTCAAGGTTTGAACGAACGAAGTTCGGTGGCATCAAGAGAGCTGAAGCAGAATTTAATTGAATATCCAGCGGTGACCTGGGCTGATGTACATAATCGGTACCAGTCAAAGATTAGGGTCGAGGATGATCAATTGGGGACCCCTTCCGGTTCCGTTTATCCAAACTGGCCTATCAGCAAAACTCAAAGGGACATCGACAGAGAACCTCGATTGAACAGAGATCGGTATCAACAATACAATGAAGATCATAGAAACAACGACCCATGATGCAATCCCATCCGAAATGATCAAGACAGAACTCTCGAGGGCTTATGAGTAAAAGTGGTTTCGATAAGCATGTCGAGCCCACAGAAGCGCCACGATTGTCAGAGTACAACTTCAACATCGACGCATCAGGTATTGTGTCAGCCATTGGGAGAATCAAGGATACTAGATTGTCTAGACCCCTACAGTCTGACCCAGCTCAAAGGAACCCCAATCCAGTATGCAAATACCATGGTACCCATAGTCATAGAACCGAAGACTGCAGACAATTAAGAGAGGAGGTAATCCATCTATTCAACGAGGTTACCTTTGAGAACTTTTGAGCGACCGAGCTAAATATCACTTCAGAGATAGGGATGCAAATAGGAAAATGTACAGGAAAAACCACAACATGTGATTCACATGATCGTTTGTGGGGTCGATATTCCACAAGGGCCCGTGTTTAAATGCACAGAGGTGTTAATCTGTAACGACCCGACCGGTCATTTTGAGAAATTTCACTTCGCTCGGTTGTTTGAGGGTATGAGTATCTCCTAATGAAGTACTATGACTTATGTGAATCGTCGGTTTTGATTTTCAGATTATTCAGAATTGATTTGGAAGAACGATTCTTAGCTAGAACCTTTAAATTTGAAAGTTTTAACCAAGTTTGACTTTTTAGAATTTGAACTTGGATTGTATTTCTGAGTTCTAGTTATATTTTGGATTTAGGAGCGCGTCCGGATCGTGATTTGGAGGTACGTAGTGGAATTTGGCTTGAAATGGCGGAAGTTGGAATTTTGGAAAGTTTTACCGGGAGTGGACTTTTTGATATCGGGGTCGGATTCTAATTCTAGAAGTTAGAGCAGGTCCTTAATGTCAAATGTGACTTGTGTGAAAAATTTGAAGTCAATCGGACGTGATTTGATAGGTTTCGACATCGGTTGTGGAAGTTGAAGTTTCAAAGTTCAACGATTTCGAATTGAGATGTGATTTGTCATTTCGACGTTGTTATGTGTTTTGAGGCCTCGAGTAGGTCCTTGTGATGTTATTAGACTTGTTGGTATATTTGGACAGGATCCCGAGGGGCTCAGGCGTGTTTCAGATTGATTTCAGATCATTTTTCATTCCATGTTGCATTGCTGAGAATTTTCTGGTTCTGTTATGACCGCACCTGTGGAGTGTTGAGCGCAGGTGCAGAGCCGCAAAAAACGGCAGTTCTATCGCAGAATTGAGAAAGGGAGCTGGGCGATAGGATTGCAGGTGCGGGTGCTTGGACGCACCTGCGCAATCGCAGATGCGATTCAGGTGCGCAGAAGCGCGATCACAGAAGTGACTTAAGGACCGCAGGTGCGAGGTTTTTCTGAGTGAGGCTGTTTCACAGAAGCAAGGAATTTCCGTAGAAGCGGTGGTCGCAAGTGAGATAATTTGGCCGAAAATGCGGAATTGCTGGGCAGAAGTTATAAAAATGAAGGTTTTGGTTCTTTCTTCATAACTCAACATTTTGAACTCGGATTGAGACGATATTTTGGAGCAAGTTTTGTCACAAGGTTTGGGGTAAGTGTTCTCTACTCGGTTTTTATCATATTTCATGAATTTATCTTCATTTTTGGCAATTGGTTAATGAATTTTAATGTGGAAATTGGTGGTTTTGGCCTAAAGTTTCATAATATGACTTTTTGAGTTTTGAACATCGAATTGGAGTCGGATTTGAGTGAAACTAGTATGGTTGGACTCGTAATTGAATGGGTTGTCATATTTTGCGAGTTTTTTCGAGTTTCGGGTACGGGACTGATTGGGCTTTTGGATCGATTTCAGGCTTTGATTCAAGATTCTATCTTTTATGATCGGGACTGGTTCCTTTATCATAGTTTGATGTGTTTGAATTGTTGTTGGTTATTTTCGAGCCGTTTGGAGGCCGGAACGTGCGACATGGCATCCTTGGAGAATCGCTTGGCTTGCTCGGCATTGGTATTGGCTCGTTTGAGGTAAGTAACTCTTCTAAACTTAGTGCTGAGGGTATGAAACCCCGCATTACGTGTTATGTTATTGGTATTGAGGTGACACACATGCTAGGTGACGGGCGTGTGGGCGTGCACCCTACGAATTGGGACTCTGTTGTTCCCATGGCCCTGTATAGTGGCCCTATTTTGTTGATATCTGTGTTTCACCATGTAATAAAGTAAATGAGTTTTACATCACGCTAGGTATTATGTTTAGGCTTTATGCCGATATTGTTGGGACCCATATTGCTCTTTTCTTGCAGTCATATAGTTGATTTCATTGATATATCGTACTTAGTCACATTCATGCATTCATATCATATCTCAGTCGCAGTTGTTACTTATTGATACATCATATCATTGTTTCGGGTCAGTTTTCATGACATTGTGAGCCCGTGGGTGAGAATGGAGAGATTGATGACTGAATGAGGCCGAGAGCCTGATTATGAGTGACAGTTATGGGATCGGGTTGTACGCCGCAGAAGTTATATTGATGATTTTGATAGTGCTTGGGCTGTAGGAGCCCTTCTAGAGTCTGTAACACAACCCCAGTGAGCGCATATGATATTATTGAGGGATGGATTTACCTGGACATGGATTTGTCCGAAGTAATGATATATGGAGATGGATTTCTCCACATGGATGGATTTCCCTTTTTCCTCGGTACCGAGTTGCATATAGTCATTATTGAGTATGTTCCGGGATGGATTTCCCTGGGCCACATGGTCCATATACGGTACTGAGTTGTTGAGCATTTATATATTATTGAGGGATGGATTTGTCCGAAGTACTTAATACCTGGAGATGGATTTCTCCTCAGGGATGGATTCCCCTTTTTCCTCGGTACTAGGTGACTTCTAGTCAATGTTGTATATGTTCCGGGATGGATTTCCCTGGGCCGTATGGGCCATATACAGTACCGAGTGGTTGAGTATAATGAGTGGAGAGTGTGAGTACATGATTCACCTCTGGGATACATAGCATTGGCATGCATATGTGACATACATGCATAGAGATGCATTTTTCCTCATGCTGTACAATAGCACGTCCTTCATGATTTTTACACACATTTATATGTGGTCATAGAGAGGGATTTTATACTCGTTATTTGGAAGGAAAATGAAACTTCTCACTTATCGGTGAAAGGATTTTGAGAAAAATCACAGTTCTCAAACTTACCTGTTTTTTGGCATTTTGGCAAAAGAATTGAATTTTTACTAAGATACTGAAAAGCATACCTATTTTCTAGAGCTGTGAACGAGTGAGTATTTCTACTTCTAAGATACTCCTTTATACTTGCATTTGTGTTGTTATGAACTCTTGTGAAAATATTGGTGTTGGACTCGACCCGGTGTTGGCTCGTCACTGCTTCAACCTAAGGTTAGGTTTGTTACTTACTCATTACATGGGGTCGGTTGTACTGGTACTACACTTCTTCACATTGCGTGCAGATGTTGGCTGCAGTTGTTGCTGTGTTCGATGGTTGTTGGATTTTAAGATGTACCCGCGTCTATGTTGTAGTTGCCTCTATTGTTCGGGGTAGCCTTAGATTAAATTGTGTTGTTTATGTACTTTTCAAACAGACTATGTATTTATGTCATTTTCGCTTTGTAAATCTATATTCTTAGAAGCTCATGATTTGTACTGCCAGTCCTTGGGAAATGTAATAGATCTAGTTAATTTATTTTGTTTAATTGACTCGTTAACGTGATTGAGATTGGGTAGTTGTTAGTTGGCTTGCCTAGCGGGTTGGGTTTAGGTGCCATCACGACTAGCGGATTTTGGGGTCATGACACAATCACCAGGGAAAAATAAACTCGATACTATATACCAGAAGACACTTTGTCGTTAAATGACGAGGAAGCAGAGCGGATTTCACAACCCACAATAATGCATTGGTAATCTCTATCTTTATGAATAAAATTCAGGTTAAACGTGTTTTAATTGATCTAGGAAGCTCGGCCAATATTATTCGATCAAGGGTTGTGAAGCAGCTCGGCCTACAAGATCCGATCATGCCAGCATCTTGCGTTCTCAATGGTTTCAACATGGCAAGTGAAACAACCAAAGGTGAAATCATCTTACCAGTAAATGTAGCTAGAACTATTTAAGAAACAAAGTTCCATGTGATCAAGGGCGATATGAGATACAACGCCCTGCTCGGAAGACCCTATATTCACAACATGAGGGCGGTCCCCTCAACCCTTCACCAAATGCTGAAGTTTCCAACCCCGGATGGAGTAAAAATGATATATGGGGAATGACATGCTGCCAAATAGATGTTCGCGGTCGATGAAGTAATACCAGTATGGGCGCTTTCGTCAACAAAGGGATCAGAGTCCAAAGGAAAATAGAAAGCTAAATAGAAACCACAACAACTAGCCTCGACTCAGCCGGAGAAGTAGGGAACGAACGAGGACGATGTCTATTGCATCCCTCAATCCTTCATAATCCCCAAGGATTCCGACGCCACCAAATCGACAATCAAAGAGCTGGAGAAAGTCATACTGATCGAGCATCTACCCGATCGAAAGGTATACCTGGGAACGGGGTTAACCCCCGAGCTCAGGGAAAAACTCATTAAATTCCTTATCGATAATATATATTGTTTTGCTTGGTCCTACCTAGATATGACAGATATCCCATCGGAGATCACTACACATTGACTGATCTTGGACCCGAAGTTTCGCCTAATAAAACAAAAGAGAAGGCCCCAGTCCGAGGTAAAACATGAACTCATCAAGGACGAGGTAACCAAACTTCTTAAAATATGATCCATTCGGGAGGTAAATATCCTGAATGGTTAGCAAATGTAGTCACAGTCCCTAAAAAGGGAAATAAACTTAGAATGTGCGTAGACTATAAGGATTTAAACAAAGCATGTCCTAAAGACTCCTTTCCTCTGTCGAATATCGATCGCATCATCGATGCCACGACTGGCCACGAGATCCTTAGTTTTCTTGATGCCTACTCTGGCTACAATTAAATACAAAGGAACCCGGAGGATCAGGAAAAGACTTTGTTCATCACTAAGTACGACACCTATTGTTATAATGTAATGCCGTTTAGACTAAAAAATGCTGGTGCCACTTATCAACGGCTAGTAAATTGAATGTTCGAAGAACAAATAGGTAAATCAATGGAGGTTTATATTGACGAAATGCTAGTTAAGTCCCTGCGAGCAGAGGACCATTTGACACATTTGTAGGAGACCTTCGATATACTAAGGAAATACAACATGAAGCTGAACCTGGAGAAATGTGCATTCGCGGTCGGATCGGGCAAGTTCCTCGGCTTTATGGTATCAAATCAGTGGATCGAGAACAACCCCGATAAAATCAAGGCAATCGAAAACATCACAGTCGTGGACAATGTTAAGGCCATACAAAGATTGACAGGGCGCATAGCCGCCCTAGGCCAATTCATCTCGAGGTCTTCAAATAGACCTGCTCTTCTCACTGCTCAAAAAGAAGAACAATTTTGCATGGAACCCGGAATGCCAACAAGCATTGGAAGAACTAATGCGGTACCTCTCGAGCCCGCCACTGCTTCATACTTCGAAAGCGGACGAGCAACTCTACTTTTACTTAGCAGTCTCGGAAATTGCAGTAAGTGTGGTCCTAGTTCGAGAAGAGCAAGATACGAAATTTCCTGTTTACTATGTTAGTCGAACTTTAGGTAAGGCCGAGACCCGGTACCCACACTTAGAAAAATTAGCGCTTTCCCTGATAAGCGCCTCTTAGAAATTAAAACCATATTTTCAATGTCACTCGATCTGTGTGGTGACTACTTATCCTCTTCGCAATATTTGCATAAGCCCAAAATCTCAGGCTGATTGGCCAAATGGGCCCTCGAGATAAGTGGGTACGATATCGAGTATCAACCCCGAACGACCATCAAGTCACAAATCTTAGCGAACTTCGTGGCTGATTTTACGCCAGCCCTCGTACCCGAGGTCGAAAAGGAACTAATATTAAAATTAGGTACATCATCGGGGGTGTGGACCCTCTTCACAGACGACGCTTCGAACGTGAAGGGGTCCGGGTTAGGCATCATTTTGAAACCACCCACAGGTAATACAATTAGACAATCTATCAAAACTTCCAAGTTAACTAACAAATAGGCCTAATATGTGGCCATGATTACAAGTCTCGAGCTAGCTAAAAGTTTGGGAGTAGAGGTCATCGAGGAAAAATGTGACTCCCTACTTGTGGTAAACCAAGTCAACAGAACCTTCGAGGTTCGAGAAGATTGAATGCATAGGTACTTTGAAAAACTACAGGTGACACTACATCGATTTAAAGAATGGAATTCCCACAACATGTACCTCGAGAACAAAACAGCGAGTTTGATTCCCTTTCGAATTTGGGGTCATCAGTCGAAGACGATGAAATAAGCTCGGGGACTGGCGTACAACTTTCCAGGTCAGTAATCGAAGAAGGCCACACCGAAATAAATTCTACAAGTCTAACCTGTGATTGGAGGAATAAGTATATCAAATACCTAAAGAAAGGGAAGCTTCCATCAGACCCTAAGGAATCGAGGACTCTACGCCAGAAGGCCGCACGGTTCATGTTAGCCGAAGATGGAACATTGTATAGAAGGATGTTTAATGTACCATTGGAAATATGTTTGGGACCAGGAGATACCGACTACGTTCTACGAGAAATCCACGAGGGCACTTGCGAAAATCATTCCGGTGCCAAGTCATTGGTTCACAAAGTCATCAGAGCAGGATACCATTGGGCCGATATGGAAAAGGATACAAAAGAGTTTGTTCAAAAGTGTGACAAATGTCAAAGGTATGCACCGATGATTCACAACTCCAATCAGTCTTATCCCCATGGCCATTCATGAAATGGGGAATGAATATCGTCGGCCCTCTACCATCGGCCCCAGGTAAAGCAAAATTTATTTTGTTTATGACTGACAATTTCTCTAAGTGGGTAGAAGCATAGGCTTTCGAGCAAGTCAGAAAGAAAGAAGTCATAGACTTCATCTGAGACCACATTATATCGCGATTCAGGATGCCTGCCAAGATTGTATGCGACCATGAAAAGCAATTCGTCGACAGCAAAGTGACAAAGTTTCTCGAAGACCACAAAATAAAAAAGGATCATGTCAACGCCATATCATCCTAGTGGGAACGGTCATACCGAATCGACAAACAAGACCATCATTCAAAATCTAAAGAAAAGATTGAACGACGCTAAGGAAAAATGGAAAGAAATACGACTTGAGGTCCTTTGGGCATATCAAACAATGTCAAAATCCAGTACGAGGGCAACACCGTTCTCTTTAGTCTATGGTGTCGAAGCTCAGATCCCGGTCAAAGTGGGGGAACCTAGCTTCAGGTTTCGGTATACAACGGAAGAGTCAAATCGCGAGGCTATGAACACAAGCCTCGAATTGATAGATGAAAGGCGGGAAGCTGCCCTTGTTCGAAGGCCGTACAAAATAGCGGATCCAAAGGTATTACAATCGAAGAGCCAATCTTCAACACTTTAAAATCAGGGACTTAGTTCTGAGAATAGTCACCCTCAATACTCGAGACCCAAACAAAGGAAAACTTGGCCCGAATTGGGAGGGACTGTACTAGTTCCTCGATATCATCGGAAAAGGATCCTTCAAACTTGGCACGACGAACGACGAGCAATTACCGAACAATTGGAACATATCACTCCTCAAATGATACTACTGCTAAGGTATGACCTTCTCCATTTTCAGTAACATTTCATACTAACCAACTACAGGTGTTCGATCAAAGACGTCGAGAGATTCTTCAACATAAATTACTTAGGTCTGAAAGCACATGTTGCACTCTTTTTCCCTTAGATAAGTTTTTGTCCCAAATGGGTTTTTATGGCGAGGTTTTTAATGAGGCAACCGTTGTTCGTGCTAACTTAGAGCAATTCAACATTACCTGAGGCTTCTTTACAATAAACCTCGAATACTGGGGGGCATCACCCTCGAATGATTACAAGGAAAGTATTTCGTGTCAACAGGGTCTCAATAGGTAAATTTTGTAAAGGGCCAAACGGTCGAATGAATCGTGCCCATGTAGATTACTCGATCCCTAATGGAAAAACATGTACGCATGTATAATCTATTGGAAGAAGTATTTTTTCCTTGCCAGATATTCCATGCCTTAGAGAAATTTCTACTTTATGATTTCATACTTGTGATATATTGTGGAAACTAGCTTAAGGGTTGATCGCGACTAAAGTTTGAACAATTTACCCCGTACTCAGGGACTGCCACCCAAAAAATTGACATGGTCGAAGTACTAAAACCTCGAGATCGTAAGACCTTAAAAAGGAAACCCTCAATTTTATAGGCCACGACCATCCACTCGGGGACTTTAGAAGTATAACGGGGAACAAACCCAAAAGGCAAATCCCAAGCTAAAGGCTACGACCAAAATATACACGGTTTGGAGACGTCCGAATTCCATAATAAAAACATGCCTTCGAATACTTCTATAAATAGGTTAAAAAGGCTACCCTCGACAAAATTACGAAAGGGTTTCGACAACGTCAACCCTCGAAAAAACCTAAGGGGTATCGAATTGTTCGAACTCTCGAACAACTTTGTGCTAAGGCATAACAAAGAAAAGGGTTTCGTAACACCAACCACCAAAAAACCTAATGGATACAAATTTATCTCGTGCTAAGGCATGACAAATGTTTATATGATTAACTCTTTTAAGCCGAAAAGGGAAAAAGCCATTCTTTTGAGGCCATATCGACCTAATTCAAGAGCCTAAGGGACGTTTTATTTTTTGAGTTCGAGAAGTCATCCTCACTCAACTAAAACCTAAGGGTCATCCTACTTCGAGTTCGAGCAAGTTCTCACTCCATTATAGAAACTACACTAGTCCGACTTCGATCAAATTGCCTAAGCTTCGAACTTACGAACAAAATTTTCATAAGGCATGAGTGAATCAGAATTTTCACAAGGAAGAAGTTGAAATAAAGACAAGACAGAGAAAAAATAAATATTTTATACATACGAAAATAATTACAAAGGACCGATTAGGGTCCTACACAAAAGTTCAAAAAAGAAAAAAAAATATACTAAGGTTCCTAACTGTTCTCGGGGGCAGCTTTTTCATGGGATTCTCCCCCACTCTCAGACCCGTTCTCGGTGCCTTCATCATCATCATCAGAAGAGTCCAACACTCTAGCATTGGCTTCATGCTCTTTAACCTTTATTATCTCGTCGGTAAGGTTGAAACCTCGAGCATGGATCTTTTCTCCTTGAGGGTTTCCCTCCGAGATTGGCATTTGGCGAGTTCAGCAACCCAATGTGCTCGAGTTTGAGCGGTCTCGGTAGCCTCTCTCGCTTGGGCTTAAGCAGCTTCAGCATCGGACAGGTAGACGACCACGATCGCCTCAGTATCGGCCTTTGCCTTTTCGGCCTCAGATTTGGCCTTTGCAAGTTCGGTGGCCAACCGCGCCTCGAGATCCTCTATTTTCTTTACCTGAGATGATTTCTTCGCCTTCATGATCAAAGCTGACTTTCGATCGATGACAATTGGGCTCCTCCAACCTCTTTCTTTATAGCGAAGCAGTCCATACTTTCTTTCCACCCTAAGGTCTCTTGCCTTCATCATATTGACCTGTTGATACCCAATTTTTCCCTCATTTTAATATATATATATTAAAATG